>CM060951.1:156529507-156707007 GCA_030765055.1 Mantis religiosa | reverse complement strand
GATGATCGAAAATATCCCATCCAAATTGGTCGAGAAGCCGTTGAGTTGCTGCCGCAGTGTGTGGACGGGCATTATCGTGGATCAGAACAACTCCAGCAGTCAGCCTTCCTCTTCGTTTGTTCTGAATGGCTCTACGTAAACGTCGTAAAGTTTCACAATAAACAGCTGAAGTTATTGTGGTTCCGGGCTGCATAAACTCCACAAGCAACACACCTTGTTGGTCCCAAAACACAGTAGCCATGGTCTTTCTGATGTTGAATGTTTGTTTGAATTTCTTTGGTTTGTTTGGTGAATTTGAATGCATCCATTGTTGTGATTGCCGTTTCGTTTCCGGTGTGTCGTATTGAAGCCAAGTTTCATCCCCAGTCACGATTGATTTCAAAAAGTTGTCTCCTTCATCGTGATAACGCTCAAGGAACTCCAAAGCTGATGCCAGTCGTCGAGTTTTGTGGTTGTCAGTCAACACTTTTGGGACCCAACGTGCACAAAGTTTTTGTAACCTAACCTTTCAGTAACAATCAAGTACAAAACAGACCTTGAAACTTCTGGAAACTCCGTAGACAAAGCAGTGATGGTGAATCTGCGGTTTTCTTTAACCATTCTGTCAACTCGTTGAACAAGGTCATCGGAAACGACAGATTTGCGTCCTTGACCCCCTTCATCATGCATATCATTACGACCATCTTTAAACTTTCGACACCATTCACGAACAACACCATCAGTCATGAAGTTTTCGCTATACACACGACTCATCCTCCGATGGATTTCTGCAGCACCATGGCCTTCAGCCTGTAGAAAACGAATTACACTTCGCAATTCGCACTTGGCGGGAGCATCAATAATGGCGGCCATGTTTACGTGGCTGTAGCACAACGCCGACTGACGACTGAATGTCAACAATGGCGGAGTGTGTGGTGCGAGAGCTGCGCAGTCGGCGACAGCGCATACCCGCTTTCTGCTGCCCGCGTAGCGTCGGCATGGAGCGATCGGAGGTTGAAAAAAAAACAGCCCTCGTATTCTTATTTTTGTATACTTTAGTTCTCTCTGTTTTCTAGACTTTTTGAATTTAGTTGTAATTATTAGTGATTTGTGTTATGTACTTAATCCTGCATTCCTAAGTACTCTTAAATCTTCTACTAACGGGAAAATTTAAAAGTAAGTGTTGTTTAGTGTCATTAATCGACTTCCTTTAAATTTAATTTATTACAGCAACACTGTTTTCAACACTTCCAAGTAAGGAATTATACATTTCTTGTGTTTTGGATAAAAGTAAAGCAGTCTATTATACTTTTTATATATTATACTTTTATTTATTTATACTTTTAATGTAATTTGATGTATTAATTTAGGAGGGAAGAGAGTATATCCTACTAATAATTGGTTATTTACATAGAAATCAATTATTGTATCTCCATTTTGGTTCTTTTCTATCTGTCTTGCATATTTTCCCATGCATCCGTAGCTTCTTCTTCAAATCTTTCCAGCCCATGCATTCCAATCCCCCATTATTATTATAAACTTATTTTTCTCTCTTGAAGCCTCTTCTGTATTTTGGAGCACTGTATAAAACATTTCCTTCTCTAGTATGTCTTTGTCTTTTGTGGGTACATATATTTGAACAAGTGAGACAGTTTCCTATAATTGCATATCTATTCTTACTATTCTAGAATTTACCAATTTCCAGTCAATTATTCTTTTACTCATTTCTTAATGTTATTATACCCACTCCTTCCTTTGCTATCTGGTTTTTGTTTACACCAGTGTAAATAAGGATGTATTCTCTGTCTAATTGCACCTGTCCATTTACTTTCTTCTTTGTTTCACTGATTCCTAGCATTGTTAATTGGTACGTTTCCATTTATTTGATCATTTCCATTTCTTTTCCTGTTGAAGATGTTATATTCCATGTTCCTATTCTCAATTTCCATTTAGTGCCTGTTCGTCTTTTGTTTATCTGCCCAGTTTACTTTTCTATATTTCTCTTTTAGGATAATAGGGATTGGCCTAAAGTACCCGAGTCTGGTACTGGCATTGCCAACTCTAGTGTCCAGACCAATTTCCCTGTTAGTCTGTGGATTTGTGTTGGAAATTTCCTTCCAAACATGTCAGATTATTGTTTTCCCGCAATTACTTGGGTGGCTGATTGCAGTGGTTTCCCACTGGGCGATGGGGTTGCACATCCCTACACCTCATTAAAGAACTTTTTTTTTCCTTGCCTCCATGAAACGAACACACCCAAAAATTAATTCCATTAGTACGCATTTAATGCAGCTGAGTTTAAACTTTTTTCTCAACAAATTTGGTTTCATGGCTTTTTCAATATACCTACACAAAGTAAATATCCCATTAGTTATGTTAACCATTTCAGAGATATTCTGGTCATTAATTGTTATAATGTGAATTTACAGATAGTCACTTACACATATTTGAAGTGGTAAATCTCTTTTTTGAGTTTGATTTATGAGTCACTATGTTTACGCTCAAACTTCACTTACTTGTTGCTGTATAACTGAAATGTTTTCAAGATCATTCGATCTCATTCTCAGCTGTTTGGTGACTAAATGATCATTCCTCTTCTTCCACTACTACGGAGCTCCAATCACTCTGCCATCTGGTGTTTGGGGCACTAAGTTTTAATACTTCATTTAATGCCAGGATTTCAAAATTTATAACTTTATCATGGTTTTTTGTTATGAATATTTTTTCCCAAATATCCAATTCTATGGGTGTACTTAAAGATTTTAACAGTTTAATGTTGTGGCCAATGTTGTGGTTTTCTGTCCAAAAATGGTGTGGACAGAAAACCACAGCATTGGCCACAACATTAAACTGTTAAAATCTTTAAGTACACCCATAGAATTGGATATTTGGGAAAAAATATTCATAACAAAAAACCGTGATAAAGTTATAAATTTTGAAATCCCGGCATCAAATGAAGTATTAAAACTTAGTGCCCCGAACACCAGATGGCAGAGTCGGAGTTCCGTAGTAGTGGAAGAAGAGGAATGTTCATTTAGTCACCAAACAGCTGAGGATGAGATTGAATGATCTTGAAAACGTTTCAATTATACAACAACAAGTAAGTGAAGTTTGAGTGTAAACATAGTGACTCATAAATCAAACTCAAAAATGAAGAATACTTTACTGTTAATAATGCTTCTGCTTTTAATATTTATGGTAAATCTCTATTTTTTTTTTTTTTTCTCATGGCCATACAAAGACCGTGGAACTTGAAAGCTGTTACAGAAAGATCTGACTGACTGCATTCTTCTTACAACTACTTGAAATATGTAAATTTGTAATGAAAGTGCATATATCTCAATTAACAAGAAGTAGTTAGGAGAATAAGTGTTTGTATGATCAGTTTATACAAGAGCGAGCAGAGAAAGTCATGTGAATGCAACATATTTTTCTGTTTTGTTTCTTTTCTTTTCTTTAGGTTTGCTGTTTGTTTTTTTACACAGATTCACTTATGTAACCATTTTTCTGCATGAGGCATTTGATTTTTACATGTAAGCATTAATTTAATAATTAATGTAAATGTTAATTTTAATTAATAGTTGTAAAATATACATAACAAGCATTTAAATATTACTGCTAGTTCTTATGAGATTATCTGCAGCTGTAAACACAAATGTGATGCAGTACATTATATTTATGCATTTACAGTGGCATCTAAAGAGAGCTTTTCAAGTATTTTTGAGCCAGCTCGGAAGAAAGCCAAGAAAAAGAGGAAAGCATCCCCATATTACAACAGGAGCAGCACAACCAGTATACATGTAAATACAGTTTTAATTAATTTATCATTTTGCTCTTGTTATTGTCTTAACTACTAAGTAGCTGACCTTTGTCTGCCTGCCTCGTGCTTGCAGGTAAAAAAAATGTGTAGATGTAAAATGAAAATCGATCTCGATCAATAAAAATTAGATATAAGAAAGGTTTTGTGAGGATAATTTTTGAAAGAGTGAGCAGAGAAAGTCATGTGAATGTAATAAATCACACACACACACACATACACACACACAGGCAAACACCTGTAGTTGTATTAATAATTATTCTACACCAAATTTCCTGTTTCTTCGTGTAATGCTTGATTAATTTTCGTTTTCCATTCAAAATTAACATCGTAAAAACATTAATTTTTCATTAAGTTCATATGAAAATTTAATGAATCCTAATATTCTAAACCTGATTCTAAAATCTCTCTTTATCTTGAATCAAATACATTTTATCACATCTCATTCCAGACTGTGCCTCTTCCAGGACCAGATGGAATTCCGGTGGCCCCCGTTAACCAGACAAAAGGCAAGTATGTTGTTATGTATAGCCAGCATTACCCAAAAATACTAGAGATAGGGAAACTGTAGACAGATACAAGCTGTGCTACCTGGAACAGCGTATTATAACAGATTGTCAAAATAATGTATACAATTATGAATTTATCTAATATATAATTTCATGCTACCTGCACTTCCTGACCTTCCTAAATAAAAGATTTTGAAATTGAAAACAATGTACAAATTTGGTGAAATTGAGAAAGAAAACAGGCTCATGACTTGGATTTTCAGGAGGCACAAAACTTATGTGGATAGTTTTTTTTGTAAAGACCAATTTTTAACAGCTCTGCACATATTTAGAAAACTTAATATCTATTGAAATGTTAACTACAACAATTGCAATATTTTCTACTGAACTGGTTCAAATGGAACACAATTATCTATTATACTCTAAATTATGTGTATAATAAGCAAATGTCTAAACTAAAATCTAAAATTTAGAAATGTTATATATTAAAAATTATCTGCTTTTAGAAAACTACTGTTTTCAGTCAGAATAGCAGCCTGTTAACAGTATATTAGTATCGGGAGAGGGGGGGAGACAGAAATTATATACTAATTTGCTGCGGTATACTGCAAATTTTGCATTAAAAATATGTTATTTCTCTCTGAATGTGTCAGTTTTGGTGGCTCAGGTGGTTAGGCATTAACCTATTGATCCCTAGGTTACAGGTTCAAACCTGACCCAGACTAATAGTTTCAACTGTGCATAAAAGTGACATCCCATATCAGTAGATTTACTGGCATATAAAACTACTCCTGTAGGACGAAATTATGTCACACTGGCAGCACTGATTATCCTGATTGACAGCATTGTAAACCAAAAAACATTAGGTTAATTGATGTAAATTAATTGTTCTTCCATGCTAGCCGTTAGCTGTGTGTGGGAAAAGGTTTGAATAGGTAGAGTCAGACTGAAAAATTCAATGCCACAGGCGGGATATGAACCATGGATATACCAGTCTCCATCTGGCTGCTCTTAACCATTGAGCTACTATGGCAACTCAATTTTTTTCCTGGTAGGTATACCTTAGTGGTTCTCATATACAATGAGATATGCATCTTTTGTAACAACTTACTATGCTATAAGTACTCAAGTCCCACGCTTCATAGTTAAACCACTATTAACTTATTTAATGGAAATTAATTGTTCTTCCACACTAGTCGTGTATAGGCCTTATGAGTTTATTTGGCTTTCTTTTGTGAATCTTTTCAATTATGTTGCATGTGGGAACTACACGTGGGAACAAATACAATGAAGCAAGCGTCCTGTCCAGAAGAGGTTATGGGTGACTTATATTGTGCGACACAGTGTATCAAAAGAATATACCCGAAAACATTAGTGATAATAAATGGTGTGGTGAAAAGAAGAGACATACACTTTAGGTTCATAAACAGTGTAAATGAAAATATACGTTGGATGTGCGAGAAGTTGAAGTGTGTCTTTGTGGATGTAGATAAACAAATGGACATGGACTGTATAGGAAGGGATGGACTACACCTGAGCAGAAAGGGAACAATGAGTCTAGAAAGAATCATGAAAAATTCCATTGAAAAGTGTACAGCGACTTTAAACTGGTTTACGGCCCAGGGAAACAATTAGATGCAGGGGGTACAAAGAATTTTGACGGGACAATAAAGGCATGTAAATACTTAAATAGAGATAAGGTAAATGATTGTACAAATAATACTACTCAAGAGGCACATATTTTAAATAAAACTTTGATGGTAGGAAAGAAACGTAATAATTTTAGCCTATTTCATCAAAATGTTCAAAGTATTACAAACAAAAGGGTTTTAATAGAGCAGAATATAGTAAATATGCAACCAGATGTACTAATATTTACAGAACATGGGCTGAAAATAGACGAAATTAAGGTAAATAATTATGAAAATTATACAGTAGGGGCTAGCTTCTGTAGAGAAAAACATAAAAGTGGTGGGGTAGTAATTTATGTAAAGCATGGGATTAAATACAAAGAGATAGACTGTAAAAATTTCTGCAACGAAATGTGCAGTGAACTCGCAGCCGTAGAAATAATGTTAAAAAACAGAAATCTGTTAGTAATAGGGGTATACAGTCCTCCAAATGCAAAAAAAGATACCTTTCTCCAAAGATTGGAAGAATGTCTAAATAGCACCACAAATAAAAAGAGGGACACCATAGCAATAGGTGACTTCAATATAGACGTATTAATAGAAAATAAAAAGAAAAGGTTATTGTTAGAAATGCTAGACAGAAATAATCTTACTCTGACTGAAACTGAACCAACAAGGGTAACTAGAAGCTCTGCGACATGTGTTGACCTCATGATATCAAATTTAAACAAGGAATGTTATGAAACTAAAATAATAAGAAACGGAATAAGTGACCACTATGGCCAACTAGTAGATAGTAAAATATTAGGTAAAATAAAAAATAAAATAAACAATCTGGTAGAATTTAAAAGAAAAGTAAACAAAAACACCCTAGAAATATTAAGAAACTATATCAAAGAAACAAAATGGCTTGAGATATACGAAAAAACTAATATTAATGAAATATATGGAAGTTTTGCTAAAAATATAGAAAAATGTCTAGATACAGTAATGCCTAAACGTAGGGTAAAGGTAAAGCAAAAAAAGTGTGAAAACTGGGCTACCAAAGGTATAACTATATCTAAAAGACGTATGCAGTTTCTAAATAGCCTGAAACATCCAAAACTAGATCAGAAATCATACAATTATATTGAAAAATACGGAGAGACTCTTAATAAAGTAATAAACGAAGCAAAAGTGCAACACAATAAAATACTGATACAAAATGCAGAAAATAAAACCAAAGCAACATGGAATATTATAAAATCAGTACACAAAGAAACAAAACAAAAATGGGAAGAAAATATTTGCATTGAGATTGAAAATAAACAAATAGAGAACCCAATAACCTTAACAGAGAAATTTAATGATTATTACATAAATGTAGTAAAGACCTTAGGTATCAAAAAGTGCCAGTCTGATCAAAAATTTGAGAACAGTATTTCTAACTCAATGGTATTACGTGAAGTAACATGTGAGGAAACTTTAAAACAGATAAACTCCTTAAAATGTAAACGCTCGTGTGGATTAGATGAATTCACAAATGAAATGTTAAAGTACTGTAAATACGAACTTGCTGATATAATTACATATATAAGTAATCAATCATTTATAACAGGAACATTTCCTAAAGCACTAAAAAAAGTAATAGTTAGACCAATATATAAGAAAAAATTGTCAAAACTAGCATTAGAAAATTATAGACCTATAACATTGTGCTCAAGTTTTTCAAAAATAATAGAAGGACTATTTCTAGATCAGTTACAAGGTTTTTGTAGGAAATATAAAATAATTTCAGACTATCAATTTGGTTTTCAAAAAAAGAAATCAACTGTACAGGCAATATGTAAAGGAAATGAGATAATTATAAATGCATTAAACAGAAAAGAACATATAGTGGCAATTTTTCTGGATCTGACAAAAGCTTTTGATTGCGTAAACATAAATCAACTAATTACCAAAATAGAAAATTATGGGATAAGAGGCATACCATTAGATTGGCTGAAATCATATCTTCAGGACAGGGAGCAGTGTGTGGAAATTATACATAATTCAAATGGTAAACTGGACAAAATTAGATCCTCATTTAAGAAAATAACTTACGGTGTACCCCAAGGCTCGAAAATTGGGCCCTATTTATTCCTTATATATATAAACAGTATTTTCAAAACAGTAGTAGATGCAGGGGAATTGGCCATTGGATATGCCGATGACACCACAATCATAGTAAATGGAAAAACGGAAAGTGAAGTACAAAATAAATCCAATCTTATACTTGAAAAAATTAGTAGTGAGTTAGGAAAACTAGGCATGGTAATAAATACAAGCAAAACAGAATGGATGCAAATCACCTTAAACAAAGAAACACAATCACAAATACAACTAACATTAGATAATAAAAAAATACTCGAAGTAACAAAAACTAACTTCCTTGGACTAATAATAGATAACAAACTAAATTGGAAACAACACATTGAAAAAGTAGTAAAGAAAATAAATATGGGATTATATATTTTAAAACAGGCAGCACAACAAATGGACAGAGAAACTCTAAAGCAAATTTACTATGCAGTCATACACTCTCATTTATGCTATGGGGTGGTATTATGGGGAAATGTACAGAAAAAAGCAATGGTAAGAATATTAAGACTCCAGAAATATGCCATCAGAATAATTTGTAGATTAAAAAGGAAGGATTCGTGTAGAAATGTCTATAAAACATTAAATATACTAACATTTACAGCATTGTATATATATGAGTGCATTAAATACGTAACAAAAAATTCTAGCAACCAAA
Source organism: Mantis religiosa (assembly GCA_030765055.1). Classification (NCBI taxonomy): domain Eukaryota; kingdom Metazoa; phylum Arthropoda; class Insecta; order Mantodea; family Mantidae; genus Mantis; species Mantis religiosa. The sequence goes on along the minus strand of CM060951.1, from coordinate 156,698,295 downwards.
ATAAAAACATGTACATACATACACATAACACAAGAACAAAACAAAATTATTTTTTAAACAGATTAAGAGGAACATTAAGTAACAAAAATATTGAAAGTAAATCTAAAGAATTGTACAATCATTTACCGAATCACATAAAACAGATAACAGAAGAAAAAATTAAACTTAAAGCAATTAAAAAGTACCTTGTAGAAAACCCAGTCTACTCTATAGATGAGTATAAAAGGTTAAATTAAAGCTTAAATAGTAAAGGTACCCTCTGCATATTTTATTATATTTTATTATTTTAATATTATGTACAGATTGTATTTGTTAAACCTGTTGAAGTATACTATGTATTTGGATCATATGGATGAAATAAAGATGATGGGTTGCCTAATAAACTTAAAAGGCAACAGCAAGTCAAAAAAAAAAAAAAAAAAAAAAAATGTATCCCATTGTATATGAGAACTCCTAGTGGTTTACCAGGAAAAAATATGAGTCAGTTGGAGAATTTAATGTCATACTGGCATGTTGTCATGTTAGCTCAATGGTTAAGAGCAACTGGACAGAGACTGGGAGATCCAGGTTCAAATCCCGGCTATGGCATTACATTTTTGTCTGACTACCACCTAAACAAAAAAAATTCTCTGCGAATACCAGCCAGTTGCAACCAAAATGAAATATGTTTTATAGCACCATGGTTAGGATTTTTAGATGCACACCTTTTTCTTAGGGTAAATTTAAGCTCTTCGGAAGGATGCCATAGTGTGAAGTTTTGTTTCTAGTTGCCAAAGAAGGAATTTTTTCATATACCTTTTTCCCTTCTTGGGTACCTTTATCCCTTTCTCCCTCCAACCATGCCCATAATTCGCTTTTCCCCATTTTTTCTAATTGTCCTTTCACTTTACTTGATATTATTATAATCAATATAAAATATTTAACTTTTAATGAACATCTCCTCAGCTTGCTGTGAACATGTGAAGCGTAAGCCCAACCCTTTCATTAAACGCTACACAGGAGTTGAAAGCACACCTACAAAATGGAAAATAATTGTGTATGACAAATCCTCTTTCTCTTGCTTTACTGCTATAAAGTAGCCTTCAGTAATGCAACGTGTCATGCAACTCATTGTTATTGTATATCATTCTATCCTTTTAATTTCACCAGAATCAGTAGCCTACTGTTTGTGAATGGAGTTTGTTACTGTGACAGATGTTATCTGTCCGCGTGGATTCCAAGGTCATGCAGAGACAGCAGTGTAGTTCATGTGTAGTTCCAAGAATTGATTCTAGATTCTGCTTGAAGGTACTAGAAATCACGGAGACTGCAGTTCCAGCATGAATGAGAACATTTGTAATTGTTGCGGTGTTATATAAGAGTGTGGACATTAAGTGAATAAGTTGGGTTAACAGTCACATTAAGTTAGCAACTGAACTGCTATTAGTCCTTTGTTACATTACTAAACGAGTGTATTATTAGATTAACATGCCAAAGGTATCCAGTGCTCGACTTATTGTTCTGGCTCAGGAATTCAAACAAGATTTAATAGACACAGATGGAACTGTTATTTTATGTACTATTATTATATACTACTATTATATATTATTATACTACTATTATATTATTCAGAAATTTTGTGAGATGAAAAGCACCAGTGAGTTCACCTCAAACAGCACATTTCCAACTCTAAGCATCAAATAAACAAGACTCTTCAGGCAAACAAATCATGAAAGCCTCTATTATGAAATGCATTTCAACAGATTTTTTCAGAAAGCCAAAATTTTAAAGAAATCAACATTGGGTTGTGTGCAGCTCTTACACAAGCAGGAATTCCTCTCAATAAGGTGAACTATCCAGGCTTCAAGGATTTGTTGAAAAATACACAAAGATGTCAATGCCAAATGAGAGTAAGAAAAAAACTACATGGAGCTGTTTACCAAGAAACCATACAAAGAATCAAGTAGAAAGTGTCTGTGATGTGGGAATCATTGTGGATGAAACCATAAACTCAATGGAATGATATATTTTGCACATTTTAGTTTTTCCTTTAGCAGGGGAGAAAGTTAAGCCCATATTGCTAAAAATTTATGAGCTGCAGAAAGCCAATACAAGTACAGTAATGCAATCAATTATGGACTTTTGTCAAAAACTCTGGCCTGCTGGTAATGAGTTTGGAAAACTTGTGGTTATGAACCAAGCTCCATACATGGTTTCAGCTGTTAACCAACTGAAGCCTTTATTTCCTAAGTTGAAGCAAGTGACATGCTTGGTTCATGCACTTCATGGGGTTTGTGAATCCATAAGGAACGAATACGACATCGCAAATCAGTTCATCTCTGCCCTGAAGAAGATTCTGCAGAAAGCTCCGAATCGTGTTGTGAACTACAAGGAAATCACTGGCCTGCCCCTTCCAAATTTCCCGGTCATTACTCGCTGAGAATCTTGGATTGAGTGTGCTGCTGTGTTGTGTGAGAATTATGACAAAGTTAAAGAGTTTGTGCTTTCTTTGGATCCAGCCAACACAGGTGCAATTTACAAGGCAGAGCAACTTCTGTTACCAGAGAAAACACGTAATTTGCAGACAGAACTATATTGTATCCATAGTTAAAAGTACCTGACTGCGGCTATTAAACTATTAGAAGAACAAGGTTTGGAAAAGGAGAAACGGTGGGATATATTTTTACTTCTGTGAGGGAGAAGTTAGATGGCTTTGACAAAGACAAACTTGAGTTTAGTCTTCAGAAGAATCTGGACATTAAGGACTTTGCTACATCTGTAGAGTTGCCATTCTGAGTAAATACAAGATTTACCCGACTAGTTTCCGTGGATGTCAAAAGAAGCTTTTAGCATCTGTCTCCTAATAGAAACAAACTTAAACGTAAAGGGAGTCGATTAATGACACTAAACAACACATACTTTTTAAATTTTCCCAGGACATGTTTCAGAGACTTTACCTCCATCATCAACTGGACATCGACTGGTTCTCAGTGGCGTAGCTGGCGATATTTTGTCATAGGTCTCCTCTGGTGATGGTCCGAGGAACTTGCTGAACAAATCTTTCTGGGGGATGTCGAAATTGAATACTTTGTTCCTATTTTTTGAAATGAAGATTTTTCCCATGTGGACAGTTCTTGTTTTCCTGATGTATGTTTTAGTAGTTTTGGTACTGGATTTATGTTGTAGTTTTTTTCCCAAAAATGTGTGGCAACTGCTGATTTTACTTATTGTTTATATTTTATGTTCCTAGTGTTCCTTTGCTATTGTTTCTAAATTTCTTTTGGTTTTTCCAATATAAATTTGACTACAGTCACAGCATTCAATTGAATTATACCTGATTTTTTGTTAGATGGAATGGCATCTTTGGAGGCAAAGTCTCTGAAACTTGTTCCGGGAAAATTTTAAAAAGTAAGTATTGTTTAGTGTCATTAATTGACTCCCTTTAAACTTAATTTATTACAACACTGTTTTCAACTCTTCCAAGAAAGGAATTGAGAAAAAAACTTACTTTTAAAAATGTAGAGGGGCTTAATGTCTTGAAGTATAACAACTTCATGAGTTTTCCATCTTCTGATGAGTGATAATTTGATGTAGTTGTTTGTAATTCAATAAATTAGCCAGCCAGCAGCCTTTTGTCCCTTTTTTTTACCTTATTTGAGCACATTTTCCCTTCCTTTTTTCATCTGAAATTTGCACCTAAAAATCCTAACTTTGTATAGCACTCTCTCAAGTTAAACTACAAACTACAGTGTTAAGTGCTGAAGTGAATTCTGCCGCAGTTTGATCTACTCAGAAAAAAGATGCAAGATCTATTTTTATCTATGCATCCTCTGATAAGAGATCATCCTTACAACTTGTGTGTTGTGCTTCTCACAGCCAGCCTTTAGTAGATTGTTTGTAAACTGGTCTGACAGTATATTTGTTCTTTGAAAGTATGCATAATTTAATGTGCAAGCAGCAAGACAAATAATGCAGATAGTCTGTCAGAGAGGCCTTTTATCTGTAGATTTTTTGAGGAGAAAATGAAAGAAGTTAAATTGATATAAAAATTATTTGTGGTTGGTTTATTGACACTCGTCACTTACTTTTTCATATATTTATGAGAGACTAGTTTCAAAGGCCCTGGCCTCCATTTTCAATCTCTTTCCAACTGGCATCTGTTGTCTGCTCTCTCTGGTGGTGGAACTATGAACTTTTTTGTCAAATTATCTACTGGCGGGATTTCAAAGTTCATTACGCGATCCTTATTTTTCCAGATGAATATGTTCTCCCATGTTGTCAATCTATTTTGGTTTTTTCACTCCTTTTAATAATTTTGGATTTGGATCAGTGTCATGGTTTTCATTCCAAAAATGAAATGCTACTGCTGACTTGTCTTCTTGTTTCAATCTGATGTTTCTAAAGTGTTCTTTGACTCTGGTTTTTAAATTTCTTTTTGTTTGACCTATGTAGCATTTTTCACAATTCTTACAATTTATTTGGTATATTCCAGATTTGTTACCTGAAGGAATTTCATCTTTTGTTTTTGAATTTAGTAATTTTAAAATTGAGTATCTATTAGTAGGTGCCAAGATGATATTTTGTTCCTTGAATATCTTTTTAAATTTATTAAATGTTTTTGGATGATATGTGAATGAACTGAATATGCTGTTGCTTTCTTTTTCTTTAATAAATGTGGTTGCTTCCTTAATGGTTTTCTTTAGTTTAGATTTTCTAATTTTCTTCAACACCAAACTTTTGTTGTATCCGTTTTCTTTTGCTATGTGTATTATTGCTTTTTGTTCCTTGAAATATTCATCTTTTTCCATGGGTATGTTGACTAGTCTGTGTGTAAGGCTGTTTATTATTGCATGTTTATGTGTAATTGGGTTGTGGCTATTATTTTTTATATAATTTTCTGAATGTGTTGGCTTCCTGTAAATTCCAAATTTTATTTTTGTATCATTCCTGATGATATTTAGATCCAAGAAAGGTAGTTGTCCATTGATTTCCTTTTCTATTGTGAATTTGATAGTCCTTTCTTGCAGATTGAGTAATTTTAATGCATCATCTAAATGTTTACTTGGTACAATTGCAAAGATGTCGTCAACATATCTATACCAAACCTTGAAGATCAATGAGAAGGACTTTTTAATTTGTGTTTCAAATGCACTCATAAATAAGTTAGCCAAAAAAGGTGAAAGTGGATTGCCCATTGATAATCCTGATTTCTGCTTGTAGTGTTTTCCATTAAAGCTGAAGAAGTTTTGTTCAATGCATATTTTTGTTAGAGAAATATATTCTTCTGCTTCTATTGCTTCCATATCAATTGTAGCTAGCCATTTTTTTAACACAGTCTGCAATTTTTCTGTTGGTATGCTTGGAAATAAAGATGTGACATCAAATGAAACCAGTCTGTCATTTTTGTCCAAATTTATATCTTTGATTTTTTCTACTAAATCTAAAGAGTTTCTTAAATTTGCACTTTCAAATTTTGGAAAACTATTAAATTTACTTAGTAACCATTTGGCCAAATTATATGTGGGGCCATTTATGCTACTAGTAATAGGTCTCATGCCTTTCCCTGCTTTATGAATTTTTGGCAGCCCATATACTCTTGGTAATGTTGGATTATCTACTTTAATTTTGTGCAATTCTCTTTTGTTGATTATTTTGCTCTCTTTTAGCGTTTTATTTGTGGTTTCAATGCAGTACTTTAATGGATTAGTTTCTACTTTTTGGTAATTACTGTCTTCTAACAAATCTTCCATCCTCTTTGTGTATTCTTCTTTTTCCAGAATTACTAGTTTATTTCCCTTGTCTGCTTTAGTATAAATAACCGGTTTCTTTTTAAGAGCTTTTATGATTTGGTTACTAAAATTCTTTTTCTTTTCATTTTTTATCTCTTCTACTATTTTGGAGCATTTGTTTTTTACTGTGTTTTTACTTTCTTCATTAAGTGTTTGTGTAGCAATTTGGATGTCAGCAATGTTATCTTCAATTTGGTTGGAATAATCTACACATGTCTTTAAACCTAGATTCAGCCTATTCAGTGCTGTTTTTGTAAAATTTTGGTTTGATAGGTTTACCACATTGTTTAGATGATCTTTTAGGTTATGTTTGTCTTTTTGATTTATCTTTTTAAAAGTGCCTTCTTTCTGGCACAAATGCATGTGTAGATTATTCCAACCAAATTGAAGATAACATTGCTGACATCCAAATTGCTACACAAACACTTAATGAAGAAAGTAAAAACACAGTAAAAAACAAATGCTCCAAAATAGTAGAAGAGATAAAAAATGAAAAGAAAAAGAATTTTAGTAACCAAATCATAAAAGCTCTTAAAAAGAAACCGGTTATTTATACTAAAGCAGACAAGGGAAATAAACTAGTAATTCTGGAAAAAGAAGAATACACAAAGAGGATGGAAGATTTGTTAGAAGACAGTAATTACCAAAAAGTAGAAACTAATCCATTAAAGTACTGCATTGAAACCACAAATAAAACGCTAAAAGAGAGCAAAATAATCAACAAAAGAGAATTGCACAAAATTAAAGTAGATAATCCAACATTACCAAGAGTATATGGGCTGCCAAAAATTCATAAAGCAGGGAAAGGCATGAGACCTATTACTAGTAGCATAAATGGCCCCACATATAATTTGGCCAAATGGTTACTAAGTAAATTTAATAGTTTTCCAAAATTTGAAAGTGCAAATTTAAGAAACTCTTTAGATTTAGTAGAAAAAATCAAAGATATAAATTTGGACAAAAATGACAGACTGGTTTCATTTGATGTCACATCTTTATTTCCAAGCATACCAACAGAAAAATTGCAGACTGTGTTAAAAAAATGGCTAGCTACAATTGATATGGAAGCAATAGAAGCAGAAGAATATATTTCTCTAACAAAAATATGCATTGAACAAAACTTCTTCAGCTTTAATGGAAAACACTACAAGCAGAAATCAGGATTATCAATGGGCAATCCACTTTCACCTTTTTTGGCTAACTTATTTATGAGTGCATTTGAAACACAAATTAAAAAGTCCTTCTCATTGATCTTCAAGGTTTGGTATAGATATGTTGACGACATCTTTGCAATTGTACCAAGTAAACATTTAGATGATGCATTAAAATTACTCAATCTGCAAGAAAGGACTATCAAATTCACAATAGAAAAGGAAATCAATGGACAACTACCTTTCTTGGATCTAAATATCATCAGGAATGATACAAAAATAAAATTTGGAATTTACAGGAAGCCAACACATTCAGAAAATTATATAAAAAATAATAGCCACAACCCAATTACACATAAACATGCAATAATAAACAGCCTTACACACAGACTAGTCAACATACCCATGGAAAAAGATGAATATTTCAAGGAACAAAAAGCAATAATACACATAGCAGAAGAAAACGGATACAACAAAAGTTTGGTGTTGAAGAAAATTAGAAAATCTAAACTAAAGAAAACCATTAAGGAAGCAACCACATTTATTAAAGAAAAAGAAAGCAACAGCATATTCAGTTCATTCACATATCATCCAAAAACATTTAATAAATTTAAAAAGATATTCAAGGAACAAAATATCATCTTGGCACCTACTAATAGATACTCAATTTTAAAATTACTAAATTCAAAAACAAAAGATGAAATTCCTTCAGGTAACAAATCTGGAATATACCAAATAAATTGTAAGAATTGTGAAAAATGCTACATAGGTCAAACAAAAAGAAATTTAAAAACCAGAGTCAAAGAACACTTTAGAAACATCAGATTGAAACAAGAAGACAAGTCAGCAGTAGCATTTCATTTTTGGAATGAAAACCATGACACTGATCCAAATCCAAAATTATTAAAAGGAGTGAAAAAACCAAAATAGATTGACAACATGGGAGAACATATTCATCTGGAAAAATAAGGATCGCGTAATGAACTTTGAAATCCCGCCAGTAGATAATTTGACAAAAAAGTTCATAGTTCCACCACCAGAGAGAGCAGACAACAACAGATGCCAGTTGGAAAGAGATTGAAAATGGAGGCCAGGGCCTTTGAAACTAGTCTCTCATAAATATATGAAAAAGTAAGTGACGAGTGTCAATAAACCAACCACAAATAATTTTTATATTAATTTTGACGTCACTGTTACTAAATTCCTCCAAACACACATCAAGTTAAATTGACCTACTGCAGATCTAAACGTATCAGAAAGCAATAAAAAAAGCGAGTATACACGGAAATTTTCTGTGAAGGTGTATGAAAACAGTTAGATCTGTGAATATGGTGTTTGAAATGAAGTACTTTTCTTTCCATGTTTGTTATTCAGGAACAGTGAGGCATTGGATACAGAGGTAGTGGATGATCTAAGATATATTTAGTGCATTAATAAAGAAACGTAGTGAAAATCAAAACCATAAACAACTCACTTAATCTTAGTAGGTACAATGAAGATTTAATTCCAAAATTATAAATAATTTCAGCTACAGAAAACAACAATGTGTGGACTCATTTTTCATCAGTGAATATTACTTCCAATTTTAAACTTTCTTTTATACATTTCTTTTCTAATTATTTTTGTAATACTGTAGCATGTTGGTAAAATTTCACATGCACTGTGGATGATCAGTATCACTAAAAGTAAGCATTATATTTTAAAATGGATACAGATGATCTATATGTGTGTTCCTTTGAATTTGTTTTCAAGTTAAAACATAAAATCCATTCCTATGAGTTGCCCACATTGGTAGCACAGATGGCAGCATGTCTGTTACCTGAATAAGGTTTTTCCGGGGTTTTCCCTTATCCTAAAAGGACTAATGTTGGGTAACTCTATGCTCTATGGATCCTGGGCTCATTTCACCCATTTCATTCACTGTCCGATATGACTTGACGTTGAAGGATGTAAATTACACACACAAGAACAAAAGCTCCTATGAGAAAAGACTATGATACAATGAAGCACAAAATTAATATAATTTTGAGTCAAGCTAATACTCAGTGGTTCATCAAATACTGTGACAGACAAAAAGTCCAGTGTGTATCAGATAAATTGCAAAAGCTGTGACAACTTTTACATTGGAAAAACTAAAAGGAATTTGAACATTAGGCTTAAAGAGCATTTGAGGAACATCAGGAACAAAGAAATAGACAAATTGGTGGAGCATAATATTTTTGAAATAATGGTGATATAAAACAAGAAGTCCACTTATTAAAAAGTGTTCAGGGTCCAACTGCATTAACCACATGGGAAAAGATATTTATAAAGAAATATGAAGGAAAACTGTTCAATTTCAACACCACCTTTGAAGAGAATCCAAACTTCATCAAGATACCAACAAAGATTGTCTCCAAGGAGTTCACCAAATCAACATTCAATAGTAGATATTAGCTGAGAATGTTAGGAAGGTCCTAAAAAAGTGCATTCTAGGTAAACACTAGCATTATATGGAGCACTGAGTACTATTAACTTTAAAGAGAGTCGATTAAAGACACTAGACAACACTTACTTTTAAATTTCTCCAGAACATGTTTCTGAGGCTTTGCCTCTATCATCGGCCGGCTCTCGACTGGTTCTCGTTGGTATAGCTGACGATATTTTGTCACAGGTCTCCTCTGGTGGCAGTTCAAGGAACTTGCTGAACAAATCTTTCTGGGGGATGTCGAAATTGAATACTTTGTTCCTATTTTTTGAAATGAAGATTTGTTCACATGTGGATAGTTCTTGTTTTCCTGATGTATGTTTTAGTAGTTTTGGTTCTGGATTTATGTTGTGGTTTTTTTCCCAAAAATGTGTGGCAACTGCTGATTTTTCTAATTGTTTATATTTTATGTTTCTAAAGTGTTCCTTTGCTCTTGTTTCTAAATTTCTTTTTGTTTTTCCAATATAAATTTGACTACAGTGATTGCATTCAATTTGATATATACCAGATATTTTGTTAGATGGAATGGCATCTTTGATGTTTGAGCAAATTAGGTTTTTTAAGGAGAAATGGTTGACTGGTGCTAGTTGAATATTTTGTTTTTTGAAGACTTTTTTGAATTTATCATAGGCCCATGGATGGTAAGTGAATTTTTTGAAAATCATATTAGTTTCTGTAGCTGAGAGAGTTGTGGTTTCCTTTAGTAGCTTCTTCTTTTTTGCTAAGCTCACTTTTTTGTCCACTAATCATTTGGGAAAGTTATTTTTTTGTGCTATTTCAATTATTTTGTTGTATTCTGTTTTGTATTCTTCTGCTGTGAGAGGGATGTTTACCAGTCTGTGTGCTAAACTATTGAAGATTGCCTGTTTGTGGGATCTTGGGTTGTAGCCATTAGCTTTTATGTAGTTGTCTGTCTGTGTTGGTTTTCTGTAAATGCCAAAGTTTAGTCTGTTTTTATTCCTCATTATTTTTAGATCCAAAAATGGTAAATGCTCATCTTTTTCTATTTCTACAGTGAATTTGATGCTTTTTTCTTGGATATTTAGAAGTTTTAGTGCATCACTGATGTGTTTTTTTGGTACTATTGCAAAGATGTCATCTACATATCGTTGCCAGAGTTTGAACATCCAAAGGAAACCTTTGTTGATCCTTATTTCTAATGCACTCATGTACAGATCGGCCAGGAAGGGTGATGGGGGTTGCCCATTGCTAACCCTGAAGTTTGGTGATAATATTTTGTTTGAAACTGGAAGAAATTTTGTTCTATGCATAATTTGGTTAGTTCAATGTAGTCTGAAATTTCAGATGATGCCATTCCAAGTGATTTGAGCCATTTTTCTATCAACGGTGGCTCAAATCACTTGGAATGGCATCATCTGAAATTTCAGACTACATTGAACTAACCAAATTATGCATAGAACAAAATTTCTTCCAGTTTCAAACAAAATATTATCACCAAACTTCAGGGTTAGCAATGGGCAACCCCCTATCACCCTTCCTGGCCGATCTGTACATGAGTGCATTAGAAATAAGGATCAACAAAGGTTTCCCTTGGATGTTCAAACTCTGGCAACGATATGTACATGACATCTTTGCAATAGTACCAAAAAAACACATCAGTGATGCACTAAAACTTCTAAATATCCAAGAAAAAAGCATCAAATTCACTGTAGAAATAGAAAAAGATGAGCATTTACCATTTTTGGATCTAAAAATAATGAGGAATAAAAACAGACTAAACTTTGGCATTTACAGAAAACCGACACAGACAGACAACTACATAAAAGCTAATGGCTACAACCCAAGATCCCACAAACAGGCAATCTTCAATAGTTTAGCACACAGACTGGTAAACATCCCTCTCACAGCAGAAGAATACAAAACAGAATACAACAAAATAATTGAAATAGCACAAAAGAATAACTTTCCCAAATCATTAGTGGACAAAAAAGTGAGCTTAGCAAAAAAGAAGAAGCTACTAAAGGAAACCACAACTCTCTCAGCTACAGAAACTAATATGATTTTCAAAAAATTCACTTACCATCCATGGGCCTATGATAAATTCAAAAAAGTCTTCAAAAAACAAAATATTCAACTAGCACCAGTCAACCATTTCTCCTTAAAAAACCTAATTTGCTCAAACATCAAAGATGCCATTCCATCTAACAAAAAATCTGGTATATATCAAATTGAATGCAATGACTGTAGTCAAATTTATATTGGAAAAACAAAAAGAAATTTAGAAACAAGAGCTAAGGAACACTTTAGAAGCATAAAATATAAACAATTAGAAAAATAAGCAGTTGCCACACATTTTTGGGAAAAAAACCACAACATAAATCCAGAACCAAAACTAATAAAACATACATCAGGAAAACAAGAACTATCCACATGGGAACAAATCTTCATTTCAAAAAATAGGAACAAAGTATTCAATTTCGACATTCCCCAGAAAGATTTGTTCAGCAAGTTCCTTGAACTGCCACCAGAGGAGACCTGTGACAAAATATCGTCAGCTACTCCAACGAGAACCAGTCGAGAGCCGGCCGATGATAGAAGCAAAGCCTCAGAAACATGTTCCGGAGAAATTTAAAAGTAAGTGTTGTCTAGTGTCTTTAATCGACTCTCTTTAAAGTTAATTTATCATAACAACACTGTTTTCAACACTTCCAAGAAAGGAATTGCACTGAGTACTAGTTCAACTCAAAATTATATAAAATCCATTCCTATCTCTCAACTTCCATATATAAATGCTGTACCTATTAAAAACATTGAGTTTTACTTAAAGCAAACAACAACATGTTTTGGATAGAGTCGACGTGAAAAATTCAATGCCATGGCTGGGATTTGAACTATGGATCTCCTGGTTTCCATCCAGTCGCTCTTATCTATTGAGCTACCATGGCCAACGTGCTGTTCTGACATTAAATTCTCCAATTGACTCATACCTTAGCCTATATAACGCTAGTGTGAAGAAATGACTAATTTCCATCGAATAATTTAAACAACATGTTTTATTTATTGTCACTGTAAAATCTTGTGCTCATTCACTCTTTTCTTCCCAATATAATTCAGAAGCCGATACAGAAACAAAGCCAATGAAGGAAGAAGTTCCAGAGCGTGTTGACATATACTATTTTGATCATGGGAATTCTGGGTAAGTATGTTCATTCTTTCTAATTTAAAATAACTTGTTTAGTGAAATACTGATACTAGTTACACCACTAAAAGTTTTTAACTCATTGATTACTTAAAAATTAAGTGCTTGAAAGTTGAAATATTATTCTATTTTCAAGCAGAGCAATCGTTATAATTTTTGTGTTCTCTTGTGCTTCTCAATCTTTGACTTTAATGATCAAGAACATAATGTGTAAACAGAGGCAGGTCATGCAAAAATACTGTTGTTGTTGTTTGCTGATGCTCTGGATCTTGAACTTCATTCTCCACCTGGCATCAAAGTTGAAATATTATTCTATTTTCAAGCAGAGCAATAGTTATAATTTTTGTGTTCTCTTGTGCTTCTCAATCTTTGACTTTAATGATCAAGAACATAATGTGTAAACAGAGGCAGGTCATGCAAAAATACTGTTGTTGTTGTTTGCTGATGCTCTGGATCTTGAACTTCATTCTCCACCTGCCATCCCAATAATAAGATGTTAACTGTATGTAAAGATTTCTTTCTATTTTTGGATTTGCTTTGGATAGATTGAGTCAAACTGAAAAATTCAATGCCATGGCTGGGATTTGAACCATGAATCTCCTGGTTTCCGTCCAGTCACTCTTACCCATTGAGCTGTCATGGTCAATGTGCCATTATGGTACTAAATTCTCCAATTGACTCATGTATTTTCCCAGTAAACCACTAGAGGCTCTCGCATTCGAGATACACCATTTATGGCGACTTACTATTGTAATGACTTGATACCCAGGCTTCATCATTAAGAGCGACTGGACGGAAACCAGGATATCCATGGTTCAAATCCAGCCATGGCATTGAATTTTTCAGTTTGACTCTATCTATCCAAAACCTTAGCCTATAGGTACAGGCTAGTGTAAAGAAATGATTAATTTCCATCAATTAACTTTAATGAGTGAGTATGTGGGGTTTTAGGGCCCGTCGACAACAAGGTCATTTGGGCCTTAACTTTAACGATGAAGCCTTGGTCTCAAGTACTTACAATAGTAAGTCCCCACAATTGGTGTATCTCAAATATGAGAGCCCCTAGTGGTTTACTGGGAAAATTCTTTCTGCTGCATGCAGAGCTTGCATTTTGTCTTCAAAGGAACTAAAGGAAAACTAAAAAATGAAGTGAGATCTTGCTTACAAGAAAATATTCTCATACTTGCAGCCAAAAATGAAGGTCAGTTTGCTCCTATAGCACCTGTATTGGTGGGAAAGTCATTTTCACCCTTCAAAATAATTTTAGCATACAAAGGACAAAGCCTAACTATTGAAAACTTAGAGAACTCTTAAAGTAGCCATACATCCATAAAGTCTATGCTTTTAAAGTAGCTATGCTTAGAAGCGAATCCCATCCAACTTGGTGGGACAGGTAGGACGTGTGACCTTGGTGCACTACTCTCAGGGGGTTGGGGAAGCTCTGATGTCATCCAAATCATCGTCTGCTTCACTCGTGTAAGAAACAATAACAATCTAACGTGATAATATGTTTATGTAAGCATTGCCTCACGTCACCAACGTATCCCCTTTCAACTTTATCCTTACCCGCATCACGCACCACGTGATCACTTACAGTACTTTGCTTGCCAACAACACACCGCCTTTCGCGCATATAGGTTTGCGCATGTGACAGCTGGACGGCTCCCATACTGGAATCGCCAACATTGCCATTAGTATGATTTGATAACTAAATCGGAGTACCAAACTGGCAACGGAGGAGAACGCACGTGCGGTAGAGTTGTTCCCGCGGAAATGAAGAAAAAGGAGCTAAGTGAAATGGCAGCTGCAAAGCAGACGGGAGAAATTACAAGAAATAATGGTTTGGAAATGAAATTCAAACAAAAATGGAGGAAGCGGAATAGCATAGAGTTAGAGATTAAAAGTAAAGAGTTGGAGAAGATAAAAGCGAAGATTGAAAAAATGGAAAGAAGAATGCAGAGTTTGGAAGACTCCATGAGAAGGTACAGCTTATTAATTTCTGAGGTAGAAGAGCGAAAAGGAATCGGAACATTTCAAACGATACGGGGATTATTAATGAAAAGATTAAGGATGAGAGGCCTTGAACTGCGGGACGCATTTAGAATTGGGAAATAATTGGAAATAGGGAAAGGGAACGCAAGAAATGGAATGATGTGCAAGTAAGATATATTGAAAAGTGAGGTTAGGTGAATACAGCTGCAGTAAAATAATAGTAATATTCAGTGCAATACGTAATTATGATACAGGGATAGACAGCTCTTGACAAATAGGAAAAACTAGCGCAGGACAGAAAAGTAAATGGAAAGCCATGACTATAAAAAGGGACAAACATGTATGAGTGAGAGTTGGTTAGATTAGAGAAAAAGTAGGAAATAAACGCGTCCAAATGGAAATTGGAGAGGAAATGGGGTCACCATACACAATATAACCAGGGTGTTCAGTGTATGGGACCCCGTGATAAATTTGAGTATTCCAATTAAAGGAAAATGTAATGTGTGCAAATTTCACTTTAGTCAAATTTGGTTAGTAAATTCATTCATGCATTGATATAATGATTACAGGCCGCGCCGTGGCCGAGTGGTCAGACCACTCGACTCGCCAAAACTGCTCTGGTTCGATCCCAGATGATCGCATGTGAGATTTGTGGTGGACAAAACGGTGTAGGGGTGGGTTTACTCCGGGAACTCCGGTTTCCCGCGCCATCTCATTTCACCGGTGCTGCATCTTCATTTCATGTATCATCACTTCATCAGTGTCACCACCTGCGGTGCCACATGTAGTAGAAGCGGGCGTTAAACAAAAAAGGACCTTCTTCTTGCTTCCCAGTACTTAGAGGATAGATCATGTTGAATTTTAAAAACTTCAGATACAGTTAGATAATCAATGTTCATTAAGTCATCTTTACCACTTAAAAAGTGCTGTGAGGAAATCATTAATCCAATCTGGAACAACTGTCTACTCAATCATTGCCTGTGATTAATTTAATATTGCAACAAATGTTTTTTTCTACTTAGATCTGGAATGGTTTTAAGTTTATTCAAGAAAACCTTCCAGTTCAGCTTTCCAGAGGAAGTAAGATATTTTTCATAATTGGTTGTGAAAATGGTTTTAATTAATCTTTTTAACTGTTTCAGAGGAGATATTTTGTTTCATTATTTGAAAAATTTTGGAACCCTTCTTGGCCAACATAATCCACTTGCCCATTTCCAAAAATTCTACAGTGGGATGGAATCCATTGAAAAACAATATGTTTATTTAATTTTTGGAGATG
This sequence comes from Mantis religiosa, assembly GCA_030765055.1. NCBI lineage: Eukaryota > Metazoa > Arthropoda > Insecta > Mantodea > Mantidae > Mantis > Mantis religiosa. The sequence continues at coordinate 156,682,478 of CM060951.1, read as the reverse complement.
CTTAATCATATTAAGAATTTCATATATTTTTTTCCATTTTAGAGCAGTCAGTTGAAACAATAACTTGGAATCTGATAAGAAAGCTATTTTGAAATGCTTATTGTTTCAGGTGAATAGATTTTGTAAGGAAGTATAAATTGCATTAATTTCTCCATCAAAGCTTGTGAAATAATTTTCAACATGCTTATAGAAGGCAAATAATTTACATGTAGCTTCTGCTCTATCTTCTTGGTTGTAAAGAGAGCCATCTGTATAGATGTGAGTCAATTTATCATTTGGATATCTTATGTTCATGGTCTCAAGGGCATATTCTTTAGCTTCCATAGATGAATTTCCTTTATTTTTAAAATCTGCAACTAAATCAAGATTATATTCTAATTTAGTGATGTTTGGTGGGTTGTTAAGAGGTATGAGAGGCTGTCTCAGATAGTAATCTAGGTTATTTCTTAGTTGAACTTTCTGAATGAAGCCTAAGTTTTCAAACAAAAGGTAATCTGCTGATTTGCCTGTTATTTATTCTCTGGAAGTCAAAAAAGTGTTGTTTTTTTATGTTAAAAGGACTTGCATTTTTAAATATGTCATTATAGGTCTATTAAATGTAAATGCTTGTAAGGACATTATAGGGGTAGTTTAATAGTCCACTAGATAAATTAAAAGCTTGATTTTGTATTTATTCAAGTATTATGAAAGTTGGTGTTGTTATCAGTTACTTCTCCACAGTACTTAAGAACTGGTTATGTACAGTTGGATCCAGTGTTCTTGGCCCCTTCTCTTGACTATAAGTCCAGTACACTCTTTCACCAGCTCATATAATTCTGCTGAATGAAATCATGCACGAGAGGTGGGGTGGGGAGGGGAAAAGTAGTAATGTGTGCATCTCAAGCTCAGTCCTTATTAATTCATAGTTGCTGTCTTTGAGCAGAATGCTGAACATAATTAGAGCTTCGGGATAAGGAATGAGTATAGTCAATTTGTCAGATATTGATCATTGCATAGATTTATTATGCCAGCAGTACTTTGTAAATTAGGATTCAAAACAGCCAGAGTCAAGAAATTGCTTCAAATATATGGACATATATGAAGAATGAAGTTAAAAGCTAAGAACTGCTTACATCAGAAGATTATTTCCGAAAGACTCAAAAAGTTCAAAAGCACATATAAGATGCCATAGGAGAGTCAGAAAGAACAACGAAAAAAGAAATGTTCAAGAACACAAAAAAATGAAAATCAGAACACATCTTTTGGCACTTCAGGTGCAACTTGAAGGCACACTTCAAAAAGTGTGTGAGTGACAGATCTAGGTGGCTTTGACATATGTGTCGTTAAGAGATAGCATTAATTTTCATCAAGTCATCCTTAAACAGAATAGAGAAAGGACTAGTTAAATGGAAAAAGACCAAAACAAACAAAACTGTTGATAGCAAACCACAACATTCTTTCTTTGTGAGACTATCTGAAAACCATACAAAAGTATAAGTCAGAGGGAAGACCTATTATTTACACAGATTAAACATATATATGGTAGCCACACCAATTCAAAAGGATGCATTGATGAAAATACTACAGGATTCATAGATGCAGTTTCCAAAGCGAGAGGCTAATTGTTGTTCATGCTGGGGCTGAACAAGTTTTAAGTTTCCAATGGCTTGCTCATATATCAATGAGATTATGAATTGGGAGATTACCATATTGAAATAAATGAAAAAAGAATCTGATAAAATCTGAATATCATATCCTGGAACTTAGGTTACCATACCAGCATATACATTCAAACTTTAATATTTTATAATAACAAATATTTACATTTAATTTATATATAATTTTTCAGATTAAATTTCTACTACTTCAAAAGCTAAAATAATTATACTCAAATGGACAATATATGAAAACCAAGGTCCGTAGTTTTGTTCGATAATGCATCATTTCATACTCAAGAGGTGAGCCTGCCTTCAAATTTCTTGAAAACATGTCTCTCAGATAAATGCATAGTTATACAATTAAAATATGACTAAATCCCAGCACAAATCCAAATGTGTAAGGTATTCAGCGGATACATTTCTGGAGGAAAATGGTCATACTGTGATAAGACTGCCACCATATCAACAAAACCTAAACCCTATTGAACTAACCTGGGTAGATGTTAAACTGATGTGGGACGTTAGCCATAACACCACATTCAAACTCAAGGATGTTGAGCAGTTTGATGAAATGGATGTAAAAAGTGGCAAAATGTTTGCTTGACATGCAGAAGAAATAGGTCATTACTCTGGTAAATGTGTATTTTAGTAAAGAATACAATTGAACAATTTTTAATCAAAGGTGTTGCAAGTAGCAGTATAGTGACAGCGACAGTGCTAGCTTGACTGAGAACCTAATCAGTAAAGATTAGGTATTGCACAATTTTTAATAAATTTAATTGAAAAAACTATTTGTAGTCAGTTGTTTGATACTTTGACACTTACATTTTTATATTATTGAGGGACTAGTTGCGGAAGCCGTTGCATCCGTTTTCAACCTCTATCCAACTGAACCAACTGATGTCTGCTGTCATCTGCTCTTTTTGATGGTGGAACTATGAACTTCTTTGTCAAATTATCTACGGGTGGGATTTTAAAGTTCATCACTTGATCCTTATTTTTCCATAGGAGGAGAATCGCAGCCAACATAAGATTTATCAACATGTGTATCAGAAAAAAAAATAGTGCCTAATTTTGTCAGAAAAGTAGTGAAATTCAATCAAAATAGCAAACCTAAAAAAGCAGCAGAGAAAAAAGTTTTAGAGGTACAGAAGAATAAACATTACAAAAATGGAAGTACTTTAGTACTTCTAGTACTAAAGTACTAGTACTTTAATGAAGTTAAAACTGCAAAACTAAAAAGTAAACTTAAAAATGTATGCACAAAAACAAATAGTTTTGAAAAGAGAACCAAAAATTCCAAACATAACCTAAAAGATCAACCAAACAAACCTTCACAATGCCAGAATTATACTCAATCAAGGATTAAAAACATGTGTAGACTACTCTAACCAAATAAAGACTATATTGCTGACATAAAAATTGCTTCACAAACATTAAACAAGGAAAATAAAAACAGTAAAAAGCAAATGCTTCAAAGTAGCAAACCAAATTAAAAATGAAAAGAAAATCTTAACAGCCACATCATGCGGGCCTTAAAAAGAAAGTCATTTACACTAAAGCAGACAAAGGGAATAAAATAGTAATTTTGGAAAAAGAAGAATACACAAAGAAGATGGAAGACCTATTAAAGGATAGTAGTAATTACCAAAGAGTGGAAACCAACCCATTAAACTACTGCATTGAATCCACAAATAAAACTTTAAAAGAAAGCAAAATAATCAACAAGAAACAATTTCAAAAAATTAAAATAGATAGTCCAGGATTACCAAGAATATATGGGCTACCAAAAATTCATAAAACAGGAAAAGCCATGAGACCTATCACTAGTAGTATGAATGCTCCCATCTATAATTTGGTCAAATGTTTACTAAATAAATTCAATCGCTTTCTAATGTTTGAAAGTGCAAATTTTAAAAAATTGTCAAATTTAGTAGAAAAAAAAATCAAAGACATAAATTTGGACAAAAATGATAGACCGATTTCATTTTATATCACATCATTATTCCCAAGTATACAAACAAAAAATTACAGACAGTATTAAAAAAATGGCTAACTACAATGGAAATGGAAACAGTAGAAGCATAAGAATACATTTCATTAAAATTATGCACTGGACAGTGGATTTCTTCAGCTTTAATGGGAAATACTACAAACAGAAAGCAGGGTTATCAATGGGCAACCCACTTTCACCCTTTCTGGCAAATTTATTTATGAGTGCTTTCAAAACACAAATTAAAAGGGCCTTCCCATGGATCTTGAAGATTTTTTTATAGATATTTTGATGACATCTTTACAATAGTTCCAAATAAACATTTAGATGATGCATTAAAACTACTCTATTTGCAAGAAAAAAACATTAAATTCGTGATAGAAAAGGAAGAAAATTGACAACTCTGTTCCTTGGACCTAAATATCATCAGGAATGACACAAAAATAAAATTTGGAATTCAGAGGAAGCCAAAAAATCATAGCTATAACCCAATTATACATAAATATGCAATAATAAACAGTCTTACACACAGACCAGTCAACGTACCCTTTGATAAAGCAGAATACTTAAAAGAACAAAAGCCATACTACACATAGTAGAAGAAACTGGATCCAACAAAAGTCTGGTGTTTAAGAGGATTTAAAATGCCAAACTAAAGAAAGTAGCCTAGTAGACTAAGGCATCATGATTTGGTTCCCTGTTACGGAGAGCAGCCTGGATTCAATCCCACCCCTGGTAGTGCAGGTTTTAAGTCCTGGATATAGGACTGTCACCCACTCAGCATAGGAAATTGAGGAGCTTGCGATAGGTAAACGACCTGGTTATGAAAGCCAACTTTTTGGCTGGGGGTGTCAATATGCTAACTACATCTCCCCATATTGGTTTGATGATCGCCTACCTCTCCCTTGCATATGTGGGCAAGAGGCCGACAGTCGGGTTGGCAGGCCCTTGTCCGATATGGACTGTAGTGCCATGGGTTTAACTTTAAAGTAAAGAAAACAATTAAGGAAGCAATCACATACACTAAAAAGATACCAACAGCATATTCAGTGCATTTACATAAAACCCAAAAACATTTAATAAATTCAAAAATATCTTAATAACAAATAATAACCCATGGCGCGACAGCCCTTAGAGGGCCAAAGCCTACCAACCCGACTGCCGGCCTCACACCCACTTACGCACGGTAGAGGTGGACGATCATCCAACCGATACGGGGAGGAGATGTGATCAGCATCTCGGCATCCCCCAGCTGGAATGTTGGTTTCCGTGACCAGGGCCGCTTACCTAGCATAAGCTCCTCACTTTCCTCACGATGCTGAGTGGGCACTGGACCTATACCCGGGACCTAAAATCCCCATCATATGGGTGGGATCGAACCCGGGCTGCTTTCCGTGGCCAGGGACCAAGGCATGCTGCCTTAGCCCGCTACGCCACGGCGCAGGACTCAAAAAGATCTTAAGGAAACAAAATATCATGGCACCTACAAATAGATTCAGTTTTAAAATTTCTAAATTCAAAACCAAAGGATGAAATCCCACCAATTAACAGATCCAGAATATATCAAATAAGTTGTAAAATTTGTGAAAAATGCTACATAGGTCAAACTAAAAGAAACCTAAAAACCAGAATCAAGGTGCACTTTAGAAGCATCAAATTGAAACAAGAACATAAGTCAGCAGTGGCTTTTCATTTTTGGAATGAAAACCAAGTCATTGATCCAAATCCAAAATGACTAAAAGAGGTGATAAACCAAAGTAAACTGACAAACCAAAGTAAACTGACAACATGGGAGAACATATTCATATGAAAAAATAAGGATAGAGTAAAGAACAGTGAAATCCCACCAGTAGATAATTTGACAAAGAAGTTCATAGTTCCACCTCCAGAAAGAAGAGAGCGGATGACAACAGACAATAGCCTGAAAATGGAGGCGACGGCTTCCGAAACTAGTCCCTCAATAATAATAAAAATATAAGTGACAAAGTGTCAAAAAGCCAACTACAAATAGTTTTTTTCTATTAATTTGGATGTCACTGTTATTAAATTCCTCCAATCATGCAGAATTGAATAAATTTATTTACAATGTTTGCAGTCATGCTTGTATTAACACAAACAGATTTCCACAGATAATTAAACCAAATCAATAATGTGGACACTTTTCTGCAAGGATTGTACTACTACCATAGAATGTTATCTGAGTGTTTACTTAGAAGAACATTATCTGAGCAGTATATGAAGCTGATGCAAAATTCACTTGATTCTGTAGTCATCTGGCTTGGTAAATTGCACCCATGCCTTACAATTGCTTCCTGCATAGGCCAAGAACGGTGAATCCAGCTGGTCATGTATTATGTACAGCATGTAATGTAGACCTTGAACCACCTCATTTAGTTCTTGCAAGCCTTCCCCCCCCCCCCCCCATTTGCCTTTAACTGCAATGATCATATCAGCGGCCATTCTCCTTTGGAAGGAATATTGAAGGTGTTAACTTGTATTCGTTGGGTTTCAATCATTAGATCACACACATATTCACACTCTTGTTCATACTTCCAGACTCTGGGGAAGATGAGAAATTATCTTGATCGGAGAAAAATCTCCACTCCCACCGCTGGGAATCAAACCCGTGACCCCTAGCACGGCAAGCAGGTGCTCTAATTACTGAGCTACGGGGCCAGCCTGCAAGCCTTTTAAATATCTTGAAACTGTTGGTTGCCTTATCTTTGACTTTTTTTGTTTTTTCTACATCAATTTTGTCCAACATTATTTCAAGACTATCTTCTATTCTAGTAATTGGGTGTTAACATGATTAAGTATTGGGTTGTTTCTCTTTCAGGGAAAAGAACTGAAAGTAACTTTTGACAGTGTGTGCGTTAATGAGGTTTTTAGAGCAACATTGCTTAAGTATGTATTCAGAGAATTTTGAACATTTGTCTTTAGAATTTCAAGTTTGTCTGATTTCAGTGACATACCAATTACTAAGTTGTCTGCGTACAATAGAGTGTAGTTGCCTGTTTGTTGGAGTTGTTTGGGTAAATCATTTTGAAGAGAGTGGTACTAGTAAAGGTAAACCTAGTTGAATTTTTTTGATTTTGATAATGTTGAGCCATAAAAAGTACATTATTCTGATATCTAGTAAAGCATATTACGTTAATTCCCATCTGTTGTAGCTTCTTCGTAAGATTATATCTCAATACAGTGTCATATACAGATTTCACATTATCAAATATAGTACCTATCTTCTTTTCTACTAAATCCCTCTTTAATTTCTTTATTTCTTACTGGTTCACTATGACTTTTCCAGCTTGGCAAGAAAATAGAAGTGAAGAATTAAAGATACCAATGTACACTGGTTGAAATCATTCTTTCCATAATTTCTGATAGAATGTTGGTTAATGATAGACAGTGCTGAAGCATGCAATGAAGTGCTGCTTCCCCATGAATTTCAGGAGAAAAACAAGAAAATCCATGCCAAACAATCTTTTATTTGCTGTGGATACATTTTCAAAATTTATTCGCAAACATTGCAGGTGCTGCGGATAATTTGACAGCTGCCTAGATTGAGTGATCAGTTCTGCTAGCTCAATCAGTACTAAATATTTCTGTTATTTATGCATTTGTAACCTTGAATACCATGCTTCGTAGGTTTCTGGAAGCAATCGCAAGTCTTTAATAGTTAGGAAGCACTGACAGATTTTGTCACGTGAAATCTCTGTAACATGTGAAGAAAATTTAACTGTATTGGAGCCGATGATGTGAACAATAGTTCGCGAAACATGTCCTTAATATAGGTACGTAAGTGACGCTGATGTGTAATAAATACAACTGGTCTATATAAATGTGAAGAAAAGTTTATTTATTTTGTTTTATGTGGCACTTTTAAATACATTGTAAGTGCATTTCAACAGCATTAGAAATAGTATTTTACATAGTTTGGTATTTAGTGGTGACAAACAGGAAATTCTTGTGAAGTTTTAAGTTATTAGCAAAAGTGTATGAATTGCGCTCCATTTTAAGCTAACAGTTTGAAAGTTACTTATTATTTAATTGATGGCAATTAATCGTTTCTTCACACCAGCCATATACAGGATAAGGTATTGGATTGATAGAGTCGACAGAAAAATTCAAAGCCATGGCCAGGATTTGAACCACAGATCTCCTGGTTTCCGTCCAGTCGCTCTAACCCATTGAGCTACCATGGCCAATTGACTCATATTTCCCCGGTGAAGCCTGGGACTCAAGTACTTACAATAGTAAGTCGCCACAAACGGTGTATCTCAGATGCGAGAGCCCCTAGTGGTCTACCAGAGAAATATAAGTCAATTGGAAAATTTAATGTCAGGACGGCATGTTGGCCATGGTAGCTCAATGGGTTAGAGCGACTGGATGGAAACCAGGAGATCTGTGGTTCAAATCCTGGCCATGGCATTGCATTTTTCATGTCGACTTTATCAATTGAAAGTCACTTCTAGTTCCTGGCAATTTTATCGTTTGCACTGACTCTCTAAGCGCTCTTCAGGCCTTGCAACAGCACATTGCCGCTCACACGCTCGTTTTAAAAATTCAGGCCTTGATCTCGCAAATGCTTAGTCGCGGATACCATCTTGTTTTTACTTGGACCCAAAGGCCATGTGGGCATTTCCGGGAATGAGGAGGCGGACACGGCTGCTAAGTACGCTTGCCGTTTGCCCCGGAGTTTAACAACTACGGTGCCATATCAGGATGTGCAACATTTTTTCTGTCGCCAACTCCTATCTGCTTGGCAGCACTCCTGGACAGCTTTGGAAGGCACACAACTCTGGGCAATAAAGGAGAGCATACAACCCTGGCTAACTTCCTGCAGGGATAACTGGCGAGCCGAGGTGATACTCACCCGGCTGAGAATTGGGCACACACGAGCGACTCATGGCCATTTGTTAAGAGGGTAACCGGCCCCAGTGTGTGCTCCATGTGCAGTACGCCTCACTGTGCAGCATGTATTGCTCTAGTGCCCGCAGTATGCCCGCGTTCGCCAGTCAGTAGGCTTGGGGACTAAATTGCTGGGTGTTTTAGGGGACGACCCAGTGGCCGTGGTTAAGGCACTGCGGTTTGTTGTCGAAATCGGTTTTAATAAACAAGTCTGACTTGCATTTTATATTTGTTAATTTTAGAGATTTTAGGTTATTAGTCTTGGGATGTGTTTTTTATGTACTTTTAATAGTCGAGTGTTTTTATTTTATTTGACATTTTAGCTTAATTTGTGTAGCTTTTAGGTTTTAGTGTTGACTTCGGGCCCAAATGACCTTGTTGTCGACGGGCCCTAAAACACCACACACTCACTCACTCACTCACTCACTCGCCACTGATGATAAAGGTCTATAGTTATTTATATCATAAGCTGATTTATCTGGTTTCAGCATTGGGATAGTAATAGCTTTTATCCAATTGGAAAAGAAGATATCTAGACCAGATTCTAGAATTTGAATAATGTGGTTTTAGCTTTTATCCCTAAAATTTTTACGAATTCTGAACGAGTTTTGTCTGGTCCTGGAGCTTTGCTATTAGGTGTTTAAAAACAGCTATATCAAGTTCAAAAGCTGTAAATTCATTATCAAATATTTCTTCTGTTGAACTTAAAAGATAAGTTTACCTGTTTTAATTTTTTTTTAATTCCCTTCTTTAGTTCTTCTCTAGTTTTGTATATACTCTTGGAATTTTAGATGATGTAAAATGTGAGTTAAATGCAATGACAAACTTTTGGTCATTGCCATTGTCCTCCTGCTCCTTGTGCTTGTCACATAACTCTAAGCTCTATGGACCAGGGTTCATTGAAATTCATTTAGCCATTTCATTCATTGACTAATATGATGCATTTATAGGATGTTAATTAAAAAATAATTTATCACAGTCATTTGTTTTTTAATGCTTTTTAAGCTATATATATATGGTAATTTAGGATTAGTGGTTTTTAAGAATGGCATGTTATGGCTCTAAATTCAATGAGACATGTGAACAGAGTTACATGCATGCATGCACTTTCATATCTCTGATATTCCTTCATTTCAGTTAATTGACATTTATTTTACACATATTTCAGGTACTACAGAACCACTGATCGGCCTCCAGCTATATATGCTGATGTTCTAATGGATGCTGCTGATGAAACAGCTACTAAGTTCTGGGCAGATATATTTGGAGCTTTGCATATTTGTCTTGCATTTATTATTAATTTTATATTGCAACTTTTGAGGTACGTAAACTTAACATTACTAAGCCTATTTAGTATATGGTTTGAATTGTCTAAATAAATTCTGCCCCCTAACAAGTCGCTGGCAAGTTCTGCCTTTCCAGGTAATACTTCTTGTGCTTCCACAAGAAGGCAAGAAAGGAATGAAGGGGAGAGGGATTTGAACTGTTTATCTGCTCTGTTAGTGAATCTGTTTACTAGGAAATGAGTGTAAAGCATGCATATAAGACACCCATGCTGCCAGATCTAATGCTCATTGCAGTAACAGCAGTGATAGGTATTATGTATGGGTAGTTATATGACAACACTTGTGTATTTTAAACAACCTTGCATTCTTGTCATACTGGGAAGGTGAGCATGAATATCTTGTGGTCAGCAAAAGTGATTACGTTACACATTCTTCTACCTTGCCTTCTTGTGCTGGGCAGACAGTATGTACATTATTTGTATACAAATAGTAGCATTGGGAATAAGCATTGTAATTATATATGCAAAGCACAGGTGTGTGTAATTGGATTGCTCACATTCTCTTTCCAAACTGTGATATTACAAATAAAAATAATATGTCAGAGAAAACAGTTATCTCTTAGATAAAATATGTTGCCCTAGTTGGTATACTGGTGGTCAGCATGATTGTAACAGAAACCATTTGTGTTTTATAAAGGTTACAAAGTAATTCACAGAGCAGATATCCTTTCAAACCCATGTATGTATAGATAGAGTCAACATGAAAAATTCAATGCTATGGCCGGGATTTGAACCATGGATCTCCTGGTTTTCGTCCAGTCGCTCTAACCCATTGAGCTACCATGGCCAACTTGCCGCCCTGACATTAAATTCTCCATTTGACTCGTATATTTCCCCGGTAGACCACTAGAGGCTCTTGCATTCGAGATACACTGTTTGTGGCGACTTACTATCGTAAGTACTTGAGTCCAAGGCTTCATCATTTAACTCTTATATTTATTTAACTCTTACTCTTAACAATGATTAATTTCCATCAATTAACTAAAAAAAAAACCATGTATGTATATTTGTTCTTTCTGTTTTCTCCAGCACCCATCTACAGTAGGCAGAGGAAGAGCTGTATTCTATCAAAAAAATTGCATATTCAAATTTCTTTAGAAATGGCTGTTTTAAGATGCCTGAATAAATTAATGTCCATGTGTGTATGTGTGTGTGAGAAGAGAGAAAATGTAGTTTAAATCTATATACACCTGAAGTAACTGCTGACAGCTGATAGTTAACCATAGATAAACCAGAATATCAGTTTCAAATCTTGTGCACTACAATATCTTCTTCTTCTTTAACTTCCCTAATTGTACCACTATCATGGTGTTAGGAGATTCTTGTTCCTCTATCCCTTTTATGGTCAGGCCTGAGGAATCAAAGCTTTGGATCTGATAGAGAACCAATGTGAAATGTGTAGTGTTTAACGCCCGCTTTTACTACATATGGCACCGCAGGCGGTGACACTGGTGATACATGAGATGAAGATGGAGCACCGGTGGAATGAGATGGCGGGGGAAACCGGAGGTCCCGGAGAAAACCCGCCCCAGCGCCATGTTGTCCACCACAAATCTCACTTTGCGGTCGCCTGGGATCGAACCAGGGCCGCCTTGGTGAGAGCCAAGCGGTCTAACCACTGAGCCATGGCGCGGCCCGATAGAGAACCAGGATAGGTAATCAGCCTAATGCTGGTGTGAAGGTGAAGGAAGTGGATGATATATATGAGGGCAAGGTGAATGATAGAAAAGATGACGATGGAACAATTGGTGGAATACTGATGGGGAAAACCGGAGGATCCAGAGAAAACCCATCCGACTCTATGATGTGCAGCACAAATCTCACTTTGTGGTTGCCTGGGATCAAACTCAGGCTGCCTTGGTGAGAGCTAAGTGGTCTAACTACTCAGCCATGCACTACAATATCAATTTCCATAAAAAAAAAAAAGTTTTATTTTAAAATTAGCTCTTCAATGAGTAAAACAAGCTTAGTTATTTCCAAGATGTCAATTGTTTTCGGATTGAATTTTTCAATTATTTTGTCAATTTTTTGTTTGTTTAATTTTTTTTTTTTTTTTTTTTTTGTTCATTTTTACCCCACCTTTAACTGCAATGGTTATATTGGCAACCATTCTCCTTTGGAACATATCCAAGGTGTTAACTTGTATTCATTGGGTTTTAATCATTAGATCATGCATACATTTGCACTCCTATTCATACTTTCAGACTCTGGGAAAGATGGGGAATTATCTGTTGGAGAAAAATCCTCACCCCCACCACCGGGAATCGAACCCAGACCCCTAGCATGGCAGAAAGGTGCTCTATCAACCGAGCTACAGGGCCAGCCTGTTTAAATTTGTGATAAATTTTTTGAACAAAATAAGCACAGGACCAATTTAAATTTGCTGTCAGTTGTGCAAAGTCTATGGGCTTAGCATCACAAGCAAGCAAGCAGACAATTTTCAACAGTTCAACAAAATATCCATTATCAGCTCAATGAAAGGCCATCCATTATTACAGATAATATTTGGAACTTGTGCACAAACGCTTTATGGAGAATATTGTTGCTTCCCAGAGATTGGCCATTCCTAATAGCATGAAATTGTCTTAGAGTATTTGTTTCATTTCCAAGTGTGTAATAAAAGGTGTGTTAAAAATATCCTTTCATTCATTTTTCTGAAGCCCTTTGGATTTTCCTAATTATATTTTTCTCTATACCACACTTTTAAAACACAATATATTTTTCATTTAAGGATGCACTCTACAGGGATTTTATATTGTACTTGTGGTGTGAAGCCAAATTTACATTAGGTTTGCTGAATGTTCTCTTGCATCCGTGTGCACCCAATTTTTTTAATATATAATAATACAAGATACAGGCTACATACTTCTTATCCCTGCATAGGGGCAAATACTTTTCCTTATAGTCTTTTAATTTCCATATTCTCAATTTGAGTAGGGAACATGCACAAGTACTAAAAGTATTTTTAATGACAAGATAATCCTCAAATTAACAGAAAATGATATTGCACTGTACTACAATCTCTTGTAAACAAAGATTTAAGTCCAATTCTGTAAGACTATCGGGAGCACTATTTCTCCTGTGACTGTTATTCTACTTCTCCATATATTGCTGCTTTGCATACTGGTGAAATAGTGCATCAGTTTTGCGCATGGTTGAAGGTTTATACATTTTAGCAGCTTCATCTTTGTCAGGGAATAATCTATTCATAATCTATTTCATTTTATGTTAGTTAATATTTAATTACTGTTTATTGATAACTTGTTTAATTAATAAGAGAAAGATGCATCAAAGGAGCATCAAGTTTTGTTACATACTGTACTGTTACATTATGTCTTTGATGAGGTCATTTAACAATCATATTTTGGTTTTGCACTCTGAGAGGTGTTAGAGTTCACAGATTTCTTATTAAGTTGGTGGAATCTTGAGTTTTCACACATTTTGTGGTGGTATCCATGTATTTCTAGTCCAGCGAATGGCATATCTTTGTGGCTGGTTCAGTTTGATCCAATCCCTATGTATCATGGCATCTGTGTGTAACTTATTTGGTGGCTTGTGCAGTGTGTTCCCGACACCCGTGGGAACACAGTTACCTCCGGCCAGGCCTTGGCCGCCAGAGGGTTGTCTAAGAAGTCCCAGGTACCAGCCTGCAGAGCTAGTAGAAGGTGTGCTTTTTATGAAATCAGGTATTGCCCTATGAAAAGAGCCCAGGAGTTTCCATCACTCCCGGGTAGAAGGAGGCCAGGGTCTTCGGACATTTGAGTAGATCCTTTGCACTTTAAATGTCCACAACACTGTGGTATGACGTGTTATCCATGACGATCAGGCCATTAACCGCAACCTAGATAACAATTTCTGCTTTGTCTATTTAACTTCTCATAATTCAACCCATGATGATCTCTGTTTTGTGTTTGGCTTTGAAAATTAGTTTTGGAGTGAAACTAACTAGCATGAGCAAAATGAAGCATGTTCTACTCTTTGGTTAGTCTTTATTCCAATATCACTGTTGCTCTGCTAACACTTACTGTTCGGTAAGAGTGAATTCAGTCTCAATGATGTAAGTCACAGGCTTCAGTTTACTATCAAATTTATCATTTTGCCCCATTGTTTTAAATAGCATCCTCTCCATGCAGCTGAATTACTTTTCTCTATCAGAATCAGCCTTGAACTTTTGTATTTCTTAAATCTAATGTTAGTTTTAAATAAACTTGCTCTGCTGATATTATCCCTCCCTCCTTCCCCTTTCCCCTAATTGGCTTATGCTTTCGGCACCGTAGGCATTGCTTTCACATCATGTGGAAACCTGCAGTAAATGTCATAAATAATTGCCAGGAAGAAAGACAAAATCAAGCAAATAAAGATGTGCATGCTAAAATACAGGTTTATAATGAAACATTGAATGGTAATGTATGACAATTCCAGTTTAAAGCAAGGTCAGAGATAAGAGTAATGTAAACAACTATGTTTCGACTACCAATAAAGCACATGCTATTGTCATTCATTCTGAGAGGCAGGTTTGAACCAAAGGTATCCTCTTTATTTAGTGTTAATAATTAACATGCAATCCAAATAAATAAACTCTGTTATGTAATATATTTAATTCATACATTTACGAAAATATAAATCTAATAATTCTCTTTGAAAATATTAAGATTATCATCACGTTAAATAATGTATTCATTTTTACCACACAACAGTCTAAATCTCAACAGCAGCCAATGAGAGGTGATTAGTTCACAGAACATTAAGAGTTACAGGCCAAGCTTATTTGAAGCAAGGATTAGGTCTTTTCCTCTTCTTTTCTGGTGTTGTTAACTTGCTGCTTGTTGCCTCAGCCATTATTGCTTCTTGTCATAAGCAAGTCACGTCTTGTCAAGTATCAAGTCAGAAATGCCAATATAGCTTAACTGGGTATTGTAAAATGGCAATTTTTGAGTAGCAAGTCTTTTTTCTTCATTAAAGTAACTGATGTTGTATATAATACCTTTAACATCGCTATGAATCACTTTATTACACACTCCCTGCATAATTAGTATTAGACCAAATAATAACACCATTCAGAAACCAAATGCACAACCATTTGGGCAGCTTAAGTAAACAACAAAGCCTGGTTAGATAAAATCATTTCATGAACTCCTTAGTGAAAATTTTCCTTCAGTAGCTGACCATACTCAATACTGAAATGATTGCCCACAGAATAGTTGAGGCATTGTAGGAGTCCTTAAGCAGTTGCTTCAAGAGAGGCCAAGGGTTAATGACAGGCAGGTAAAAACCGTTCCAAGTGCTCTCTGCAAATGGCACAAGAATATATGAGGGATGTGAATGAATCTGTTATTTACAACACATCTTCCTATAGCTCAGGGACACTTCAATGTATTTCCCTGTGTCCTTGTTTTATTACTTAGAAATTTCCATATCTGAAATTCCTGTATATTCCTGTATACTTGAAAAACTAAGATTTAATATAGTATAATGTAATATTTTGTAATGTAATGTAATTATATATAATGTAATATTTTGTTAACAGAAAATGGAGAGTTGGAATAAACCCTTCACATATACGTATAACTCAGTTTTGGAAATGGTTAAACATGGAGTTCCCTGAGGAACTTCAAAACATGTTTTTCCAGTAAAATATCATAATTAAATATTTAGATGAAGCATATGTACCATAACTTATTCGTATGTTTCCCAGTAAACCACTAACTCTGTGAAGTACCTAAGTCCCAGCCTTTATAGTTACCACTATTAGGTTATTTATTGGAAATTTAATCATTTTTTCACACTAACCGTGTGCAGGCAGAGATTTGATTAGATAGATGGAGAATTTAATGTCATGATGCAAACAAAGAGGATGCAGAACATATACTGTGTTACCGCTCTTCCTGGTAACATTATTCAAATTTGAAACAATGCGCAGTCTGGCCTCAGTTTAAAGCAAGAGTTTTCTCTCAGGGTCTGCGTGGATATATATATAGGAGTAGTGATAACACTGGAATGCAAGTTTAAGACTCGTTTAATGACTGCTTCTCTTTTTAATTAAGTAAATCGCAAAGTTGCCAACCAAGGGAAACCAATCTATATTACTGTCCAGAGTTACCATATGCAAAGCGCATATTACGCGATAACACTTAATTCATGATTTACGCAGGAACAGATACTTTTCTTCCCGGGTCACATCTGTCCTCCTGGACAGTCAGTCCAGCTGTGTGTGAATCCTTTCAACAAAATTGTGCTATTCACACCAGAATTCCCTTACTCAGTCGAACTTTTTTTACATGTGGACCTTTGTATCCATTTGTTTCGATCAGTAGCTGCTAAGGAAAGGTCTAAGAAAGGCACTCCTATTCAAGTATTTGCCAGATGGACCGCCTGCGATGATAGCTTTCCCTCCAGTGAACTGCTAACCCAACAAACAACCTGTTTTACATTTAACAATACTGTAAGATATCCAGTTGACAAATGGACACACATCTTTACAATCAAGAAGATGGAGCAGGAGCTACCTGTAAATTCTTTTCTTTCTATAAGCATGTTGGAATTTACTTAACAAGTTTTGATGGAGAAATTGATGCAATTTATACTTCCTTACAAAATCTATTTGCCTGGACAAATAAGCTTTCCAACATAGTTTTCTTAACAGATTCTAAAGTAGCTATTCAGGCTATTATTTCAAATGACAGCCCAAAACAGATAAATGAAATTCATAATATGATTAAACATCTTCAAAATTTAAATATACATATAGTTTTCCAATGGATACCATCTCACTGTGGAATTTCTGGCAATGAGCAAGCAGATATGTTGGCCAAGAAGGGTTCCAAAATATCTCAAACAACGAAACAAAATATCCCCTATGAAACAGTTAAAAGATTAATCAAAAACATCTTCACAAAACTATATAACAACTATCTAGTTTCCTTTGAAAAACTTAATTGGAAAGATCTCCAAAACAAACTAAATACAATTACAGAACTACCTCGAAAATCTTCAGTAGCAATGTTCAGATTAATCACAGGCCACGATTGTTTGAATGGACATTTATTCAAGGATGGATTAACAACTTCTCCACAGTGCTGTTTATGTGGTAAAGACGATTTAATGAACATCGATCATCTAACTGTATGTGAAACTCTCCAAAATCAAGATCTAGTCTCCAAATATAGGGAGTCAAAAGAAAAATGATTTTATTATCAAATTCTGAGCATTAAATACACACACATTTAACAAATACACCCCTTGTTCATATCTAATTTTCTGAATCCCTAATTTTGGTATCAACTGTTTGGTTGCAAAGAAACGGAGTTGTGGAGGAAAGAATGTCAAACATCAAAGATGAACAGAAGAATTAGCTTAAACAAGGTTTTAAATAAAAACTATAAAAACATGGACAGTTTTTGAGTAAGGTAAAAAACAAGTGGAAATGGATTGTAAAAAGAGGGAAGGAATAATAAATAGGTGACTATTCTGTAATAACGAATATTGAAACACATCTGTAAATAAACTTCAATGGAGTGCCCTGTGTAGCAGTGGCCTGGGCCAAAAACACAGGACAGTCTGAAAATTGTGAAAGCTTAGTACCTCAATAAATATCATATCATTATTAAATTTTAGATGAGTCGCATGACGGCACGTTGGCCATGGTAGCTCAAAGGCTAAGAGCAATCGAATGGAGACCGGGAGATCCATGGTTCAAATCCCAGCCACGACACTGAATTTTTCAGTCTGCCTCTATCAAATCAAATCTTAGCCTGCACACGCTAGTATGGAAAAACTGATAAAATTTCCAATAATCATCACTTTGTGTTGCCATTATATGCCTTGGGTAAGTGATAATGTTCATATTACGCTCTTTTACGATATTGACAGTAATCTTTTCGTTTTAATTTTACTTTTCCTTCTCTCTTAATTACTAAGCATTAAAATACATTGAAAAAACTATTTGTAGCTGGTTTTTCACACTCTCTCACTTACTTTTTTATACTGTTGAGGGACTAGTTTCAGAAGCTGTTGCTTCCATTTATCAAATTATCAACTGGTGGGATTTCAAAGTTCATTACCCAATCCTTATTTTGCTATATTATCATGTTTTCCCACATTGCCAGTTTGTTTTCATTTATCAACCCTTTCAATAATTTTGGATTTGGGTCAAAATCATAATTTTGTTTCAAAAGTGCTGTCTATCTTCTTCTGAAATGCTCTTTGACTCTGGTTTTAGGTTTCTTTTAGTTTGACATATGTAACATTTACCACAATCCTTACAACTTATTTGGCATATTCTGAAATTTCTGTTTCAAATTGAAACAGGAAGATAGGTCAGCAGTAGCATTTCACTTTTGGAACAAAAACCATTACCTTGATCCAAATCCAAAATCATTAAATTAACCATAACAAACTGACCATGTGGGAGAACCTCTTAGTATGGAAAAATAAGGACCAAGTAGTGAACTTTTAAATCCCACCAGTCAATAATTAAATAAGAAGTTCATAGTTCCACCATCAGAGAGAAGACAGCAGAAAACAACAATAACAGATGATAGTTGGAACGTTGAGGTTGAAAATGGTAGTTGGAACGTTGAGGTTGAAAATGGAAGCAACACTTCCAAAACTAGTCCTTAAATAATATAAAAATGTACATGATAGAATGTTAAAAACCAACTACAAATAGTTTTTTCAATTAATTTGAACATTGATACTTAATTCCTCCAATCATGCATAATTAAAATACATGGCTTTAAAAACTGTCCAATGAAATATACAATGTCCAACAAATTAAAGAAAAAAGAAAAAAAATTAAAAAATGTTTAATCGATTATAGTACTTGATACATATGGCAGAAAATATCTGATGTGCATTCAGTGACTTTCTGTAGCCATCATGTTTATTTCCCTTCTACAAACTATTCTTACGATAGATAGAGTCAACTTGAAAAATTCAATGCCATGGCCAGGATTTGAACCACGGATCTCCTGATTTCCATCCAGTTGCTCTTACCCATTGAGCTACCATGGCCAACGAGCATGAAAAAAGGAAAAAAAATTAAAACATGTTTAATCAATTATAGTACTTGATACATATGGCAGAAAATATCTGATGTGCATTTGGTGACTTTCTGCAGCCATCATTTATGTTTATTTCCCTTCTACAAACTATTTTTAGGATAGACAGAGTGAACTTGAAAAATTCAATGCCATGGCTGGGATTTGAACCACGGATCTCCTGGTTTCCGTCCAGTTGCTCTTACGTACATGTTGGCCATGGTAGCTCAATGGTTAAGAGCAACTGGACGGAAACCAGGAGATTCGTGGTTCAAATCCCGCCCATGGCATTGAATGTTTCAAGTTGACTATCAATCCAAAACCTTAGCCTATATACAGCTAGTGTGAAGAAATGATTAATTTCCACCAATTAACTTAATAATATTCTTATGATGGCCTATTTTAATATCTGTTTCATGCTTATTAATTTAAAACTTATAAAAATTATTTCATTAGACATTTTATTGAAGGTCAAAGGGACGCCAGCAAGCTAAAGGGAGTTAAATCTTACGCTGTGACATTGGAATTCCATACTCTTTCTAGAACAATGAAATAAGCAGTGACCACTTGAAAAAAGACAAAATATTGAAACATCAAAACAAAAAAACAAAATTTAAAGAAATTTTCATTTTTTTGAGCAGCATGTTTTTGCCTATCTCCTAGGTTTACCAATTATACAATATGTATTCTGAATGAACTGATCCTTCTTAGGCTACTCTGAGAAAAGCTAAAATGTGCTTATTTTTAGTCATCTAAATACCCTACAGAACTTTTAGTCAAACTATTTGAGCCTATTGGGGAACATTAAACCATTTTTCTATGTAACAGGTGGTTTGGGGTGAACAAATGTTTTTAAAATCATGTCACGTCATTGGAAGATGTGAGCTTAAGACATAAATTTGGTATTAATCCATGTTTTAATTTTCGAATTATTCTCTCCACAGATAGAGCAAGCAGAATAACAATTTTTGAGTTTGATTTATGAGTCACTGTTTACACTCAAACTTCACTTACATGTTGTTGTATAACTGAAACATTTTCAAGATCATTCGATCTCAATGGAAGAAGAGGAATGTTCATTTAGTCACCAAACAGCTGAGGATGAGATTGAATGATCTTGAAAACGTTTCAGTTATACAACAACATGTAAGTGAAGTTTGAGTGTAAACACTGACTCATAAATCAAACTCAAAAATGAAGAATACTTCACTGTTAATAATGCTTCTGCTTTTAATATTTAAGAATAATAATTACCTACTATAGATTTTATAATCTATAGTGTAAGCTACTTACACTTTCTGCAGATAACAATGAAGTAACTATTTGCAAAACTGCATTATAACTTGACATTTACAAACCACTTACCTTTGCTTACTTATACAGAACAGACAGCCCTACATTTCCCAGACACTGTGTACTACAAACAATTAAAAAGCAAACCTTGCTGCATGTCTATGTTGTGGAATAAAACTTACATTACAAAGTATTTCTTCAGCTATGTATGCACACCAATAATTTGCACTGCACCATTTGCCTCTTCAGCATCACCTTTCCCATATTAACTTCAATATTTGATTTTAATCCAATTTGATGTTCTTTGCTTAAAATGATTAAGTTAACTTAATGCTAGTTTAAGTTTTATTTACACAGCTCCATGTAAAAGATTACCAGATAAGTGCTGAATGCTAATATAGATACATTTCTTTTGCATTTCCATGTAAAACTTGATCTTTTGCAGATTCTTGCTGTACAGTATACTACGCCCACTAACAGTTGGAGTATTTCAGCTTATTGCAGATTATTTCTTTAAGCCATTACTAACAGTACTATTTAATGGAGTGTTACAACCAATTCTGATACTGTTATACAACATAGCTACTTCTCTTCGTGACCTATGCGAGCCTCTTGCTGCTGCAATTGGTTTCTTTTTGAAGGAGATTGCCACTGTTTTCAGAGCCTTTCGAATAGTTGAAGTTCAAAAGATTGAATGCTGCCATGCTCAAAAGATGGTATGAAAAATATTGCAAGGTTCCTGAAAACAACATCAGTACAATAAAAGCGAACTGTAATATTTAAACATGGACCTCGTTTGCATGATATATTCATGAGATGAAGAGTGAAACAAAAGAGAAGAAAGAAGAAAAAATCTAATATATGACTATAAGTAATTTTGGAATATATACATATGTGTACATCTTTTCGATTTTTATAACTGTAAGTTCTTTTATACCGAATTGTACAAAAGAAAATTTATAATGTAGCGCTTTTATTTTAAAAATATACCATCTTCAGAACCAGAGAGATCAATTTTAAGTGATCTTTTTTTATTTGAAGTATGCCTTAACTCTTCATTGGTCACGCCCTAATTTCAACATGGTCGGTTGCACAGGATCATGAAGGTGCCGAGAACTTTAAAGCTGCTTTTATTGATGTGTGAATGTATTTCATTAGTTTTATAACAAGGTTAGCTAATGTGTTTGTTCTCCTGATATACTTTTTTGATTTTTAATCCTAATATTACTAATTTTACATTGGCATAAACAAAATAAACAATTATTAAATTTTAGATGAGTCGTATTTCTTACACATCTGCTTCACTTTCGTACCACTGTGGTGTTCCAATACAGTTAAATCTCGATATATAAAATAAACAATGTATATTTAAATTTAAACTCTCCAATTGACTCATATATTTTTCCAGTAAACCACTAGGAGCTGTCATATTCGAGATACACTGTGGCGACTTACTATTGTAAATACTTGAGTCCCAGGCTTCATCATTAAACTCTTATTATTTAAATTAATTGATGGAAATTAATCATTTCATCACACTAGCCGTGTATAGGCTAAGGTTTTGTAATAAGACTTGTTTAATGTCATGACGACAAGTTGGCCATGGTAGCTCAATGGGTTAGAGCGACTGGACAGAAACCAGGAAATCCATGGTGCAAATCCCGGCTGTGGCATTGAATTTTTTTACTCTATATATTCAAAACCGTAGCCTATACATGGCTAGTGTGAAGAAATTATTAATTTCCATCAATTAATTTAAACTAGTAGCCATTGTTTTGTATTTTTGGCCACATTATAGCTTGCATTCATTTTATCCGAAGTGTCCACTCCACTCTATGTCTCATTGTAGAAAGCCAGCAACACAGGTTTAATACTTTCTCCGGTGTGATCATCAATTGGGTCATTTGTGTACATACTTGAAACTGCAAGCACATTTTGCCTCTTCCGAGGAACATAGAACACCAGAGTATCATGTTCCTCAAAGCCGAACATTGAAGACTTAATCTCCCTGTGTTCTACATTCAGTAATGCAGCTGGCAAACATCTTTTATTGCTTTTTATTGTCACAACATGTGACAATTTATTTTTCTTCAAATAAGTGATTAATTCCATGTGTATAAATAGTTGACACCAGTTGTATTACCCATTATTATATAGAGGCTGAGCCAAATGCTTTACAACTTCTGCAGGTTTGTTCTTACAGAAAAGGTCCCTCAGATTGCTTCCCTGTACAAATGTCCAAATTACGGCAATAAAAAATTTTAGCATCTGCCAGAGCATACATTTTAATACCATATTTCGCTGGTTTTGATTGTATGTACTGCTTAAACCTGCACCTCCCTGAAAGACTTCAAGCTTGTCAACAACTGTTACATATTCCCCAAAGGAATAGCTTTTCTTACAGTTTTCAACAAAGGATGAAAATATTTCTTGAACTGCTGCTAAGTTGTCAAATTTCTTTTGCTGCTCTCTTGTATTCCTGTCATCAAACCAGAAGCACTGAAGAAGGAATTTGATTTGTCTCAGATTCATTAAAGATTTTTCAACCCCGTTGCCCTCTGTGCCCCAGAGGTCTTCTACCATCATTCTCTCTGCAAGGAAAACACCAACCAAGTAGAGAAGACCCAAGAATGAATTTAACTCAGTAATATGAGTTACTTTTGCATATCTTTCTTTTTTAAATTTACCTTTTATGAATTCTATGTATTAATTTGTGTGTAGGACAATAGTTGCTAACTCCAGCATTGGAGTACATCTTTGGCTTGACATACTTCACAAATAACACCTGGCAATCCAGTGAGTAGATTATGCAAACTTGAATGAAACAAGAAGTGCATTTATATAGCAAAATAATGTGCAATTTTATCTACTTTTCAAAACTATTGTGGCCTTATATTATTGCATGTAATGGATCGCTCATATATGGGTTGAGCATCTTTTTCCATGCTGAAGATTGAGGGTTTCATCCCTACTTAGAACAATGACAGGATGCTGAACAGTGTCTGTCATGTCACATGTAACACTTCTATGGGTCACACTAGTAAAGTTATATCACCCTTAAAATTGTTACCATTACAGAAACTGTATACTAATATTACTCATAAATGGTGGTAAGTACATGTTGAGAGCAGATGTGCCATAGAATAACACATCAGTGCCGTGCAAATGTCACTTTAACTTGTCATTTTTGCTAAACTCATTTGTCCCAATTGTGTTGCCATATGAGGTGCTCAACACTATCCTCCTTTAATGTCAAGTGTACTCAAGGTCATTCTTAAAACATGGTAGCACTAAATTACAGAAGACCTAAATGTTAGGTCATGTTAACAAGGAAGATGATAAATAACTTTTGAAGCTTTACTAATTTGAGATCATGCCACACTCTGTCTTTAGGTCCTAGCTGCAGCTGACATAATACATGTTTTAAGAATAAGTGGAATACTAGAATAAAAGTAAAAGTGACATATAATGATGATGACACAATGACATTTTAATAAAATCTTGCAATGCACAATTATACTTCAAAACTTGTAAAGCTTTTTCAAATCAATTCCAATCCCAGCAGATCAATTCTAACATGGTTATTCCACCCCATCCCCCAGCACCCCATCCTTTTCTGTTTCCAAAGTAAATTTTATAACTGGTTTTTGAATATTCAGAAGTCCAAGAGCATCTTGTATGAGTTTCTTAGGTACTATTGCAAAACTGTCGTCAAAATATCAATACCAAACTTGGGAAAGTTTTTGTGATATGGATTTCAAAAGTACTCATAAATAAAGGATGGGGTGCTTCCCTTTTTGGACATCAAGATTAAAAAAAATCGACAACAAACTCACTTTTGGTATTTACCAACACACATGGATAATTATATTAAGAACAACAGTTTCAACCCAAAACAACACCAACATGCTATTTTCAATAGTTTAATCTTTCAGATGATAAACTTTTCACTAAACACATAAGATTATCAAGAATGTTTATTTATTCGTCATTTGGTAATTACAATTACAATAGACTTCGTCATCCAGAATATAAGTATAAACAAATTATATACATAAGCACATTACTCACAGACATGGACACGCACGCGAGCACACACACATGCGCGCGCGCACACACAAACACACACACACACACACACACACACACACACACACACACACACACACACACACACACACACACACAATACTTAAGAATACAATTTACAATTCCCTCTTGTGTTGTTCATAAAACTCGTGCAAACAATAAAACAGATTTCTTATCAGCCATTTGTACATTCTATTTTTAAACGCTAGAATATTCAAACTCCTTATTTCTTGTGGAAGTGCATTGAAAACATTTATACCAATTACTTTGTGGTTAAATGTTTTTTGCAATCTATGGTATGGCATATCAATTACATTATTATTTCTTGCCTCATGTTTATGTATTCCATTTCTAGTTTTATAATCATGTAGATCCTCTTTGATCTTAACCAATATGTCATAGATATAGAAATTTACCACCGTTGGAATTCCCAATTTAACAAATAATGGTTTACAGTGTTCAGTTTTGTTTGAATTTGTCAGTATTCTAACAATCTTTTTTTGAATTCTTAAAATTTCAAATATTCTAGAATTGCTACCCCATAGAACTAACCCATATCTAAAATCACTTTGAAAAAACGAGTAATAAGCCATTAATACAAATTTTTCTGAAACTACTCTTTTTAAATTTGCTAACAAAAATACCACTGATGACAATTTTTTATACACTTGGTCACACATATAAAAGGTAGCTATGTCCAACAGTTTCAATCCAAATTTAGTGGACAAAAAAAAAATAAACAAACTCAACAAGGCCAAGAAAATAAAAGAAACCAACATAGTTCTTGCACCTCAAAATAGAGTCAATATCAAGAATTTGTTAAAAGGCCCCCCAAAAATTCAATTACTACAAAATAAAAACCAGGAATCTATGAGATCAAATGTGAAACTTGCTATAAAATTTATATACGAAAAATAAAAAGAAATACAGACATCAGAACTAAAGAACATATAACAAACATTAAAAACGGTGAAATAGAAAAATCAGCAGTAGCTTTTCATTTTTTGGATAGCAGACATGACATTAACTTGGAGACAACTTTAATAAAACATTTTAATCATCCCATAGATCTTTCCGTATGGGAAAAAAATCTTCATTAATAAAATTCGTCACAGAATTATGAACTTTGAAACTCCACCATCGGACATATTTGACAAATACATCATGTCATTTATCGATGATATGGAGAAAGAGGAAACCACTACAACCTGCCCTAGTCAAGACTCTGCTGAAGATGGGAGCAACAGCTCTTGAAACATGTCCTGCGAAAAGCAGTGTTAGTGAAGCAATGTGCAATCTTCTCGATTCACTTTTATTTTAACTTGTGCTTCACTGTCTCTACGCTTCTTTCAGTTTTTATACTTGGAAGGTTAAGAGAACCTAATTCTTCAAAATACTTATCATTGCAATTAAAAAAAAAAATTATAAAATTCATATCCAAGCATCTCGCTCAAAGATTTTAATTTAAGCCCCCCCCCCCCCCCCAGATTATTAGTAAACACAGATGCTGCCAATTATAAACAAAGATATTCTACAGAAATCAAAGGAAATTGAATTTTGCACAAAACCACAGCCACAGTTTTGGTATATGAAAATTCACATACTTGGGGTAGACCACTGATTAATACCAGTTTTTCAACCCCATGGTGGGGATTGAAGATGCATAGGGCACTCCTCCTGACCTATTGGGTGCAACCTAAGCAAACTAACATGTCGCCAGTAATGCAGTGAGCTTCTATGGTACATCTGCTTACCCCCATCCTTCCCTGCCGTGTTCAGCGGCTGATTGAATTCAACATCCTTCAAAGCCTAATCTCGAGCACTCATGAATAATTTACAGTACAATTCATTTATCAAGCATAATATGTGCAAAATACGCTGATTAAATGTATATAAACTATTCATCAGTGTGCAAGATGCGTCTTCGAAGGAAGTTGACCAATTAATTTCGGAGAAAAGGTCTCAGAAGCCTATTCCAAACTTGATCATTTTCCTATTACCACTAAGCATTATAGCTTTCATATTCCTGTAATAAATGAAAATGTATGTCTTTAAAAAACAATTGCAACTTTAACACTGACAGAGTGAGATCACTCAATGCTGTCGAGGTTATACAAAACATATGTATTTCCTTTCCCTGAAGTGTGAATTCCAAAGCTTGTTACAGTGATAATTACAAGAAAGGTAACCCGACACTAAATTAATACATTCTGTAGGTAAAGGAAAACAGGAGAGGATACCACAAGGTTATGTGTAATGCAATTTCTTTGTACACAGAATAAAGTTGAAAAATTCCCTAGAAGGAAAGTGTTAAAAAAAAGGTCAAAAAGCATTACTAAAGAAATGTACACAAAATTGTAAGTGAAGATACGAACAACTATGTACAAAAAAAAAGGCACTATCTCTTTAAATAGAAAACAAAGAAGCTCTGCTAATGCTTATATTTACTAAGAATTTTAAAAGCTCTATAGTACATACATTATTTTCAGCACAAGTTTACAAAAGAATATTAAGAGAAAAACCTGACATTTGTGATTGATTCATGACATTAATAATATAGTAAAACCTTACAAATTAGTACATGAGGCAGTACCAGCAGCAGAAGGCATACATTTAATAAAAGACACTATTTTATATACTTCTAATCACTTTGGTTGGATTATCATTCACACATGCAGTATAAATAATTATGATTTGAATGAAACATACAGTTCAATGAATCTAAGAAAAATATTAAGTACCCAAAAACTGTATCATTCTTTTACAATTGTCCTAAGCTCAACTTTATATTTGCAACACAAGAATATTACAGTCTTGAATTTGTAAATGCTTTAATGACATGTATAAGCACAGAAATAAATACTGAAAAAAGACAATAGGAAGTTTTAAAACAAAATTTAAATGCAAAATGTTTCTTCCAACAGGACAGAATTTCATGTAACTATCTGACTGTTAAGTATGATTTTTTTTATTAAATTTTAGATGAGTCGCATTTTTTAACACATCTGCTTCACTTTCGTGAAGCTTACGAAAGTGAAGCAGATGTGTTAAAAAATGCGACTCATCTAAAATTTAATAATTTTTCGCTTCACTGTGGTGTTCCAATACAGTTGAATCTCGATATATGATTTTTTTTTTTTAATTTACGTCCTCCAACATTAAGTCATATCAGGCGATGAATGGAATGGGTGAAATTATGCTCAAATAAGTCCAAGGTCCATAGAGCTTAACAGTTATCGTCTTTCAGGATAAGGGAAAACCCCGGAAAAACCTTATCCAGGTAACTCACCCTGACCGAGATTCGAACTCGGGACCTCTTGAACATGAGGCAGACACTCTACCACTACGCTGCCGAGGCGGGCTGTATGATTTGCTTAATGTGTAGGTAGAGCAATTGTTTTGGTGAATGGCTTACTTTTTACTTTAAGTTAGAAGCTATGTACTTTTTGACTAAGGTGGCA
Organism: Mantis religiosa; assembly: GCA_030765055.1. NCBI lineage: Eukaryota > Metazoa > Arthropoda > Insecta > Mantodea > Mantidae > Mantis > Mantis religiosa. The sequence goes on along the minus strand of CM060951.1, from coordinate 156,654,714 downwards.
ATTGGTGCTCTCTGCATAGTGTAAACCTCTCAGTCTATTACATAGAACTGAATGTGTGTCATGTAAGTAAATCAGTGAAAGCTTACATTCAGAACCATTGCTGCTGTTTGTGGTCTTAATTATGAAAGAAAGTGCTGCAACTGTATGAGTTAACAGAAAATAATTTAATAGGTCTAATTATAATATTTACACATCGAAGCATTATTTCTTCTGAAAGTCCATAATTCCTTTTCTGTTCACTGGAATGAAACAATAAGTGCATTATATATGTGTGGCTATATGTGCTTTTCATAATTATTACGTGGCTTTGCATCACCATGTAACGGATGGCTCATATATTGGGTTGAGCACTTTTTCCTATGCTGAAGATAGAGGGTTTCATTCCAACTTAAAACAATGACAGAATGCCTAACAGTGTCAGTTACATGTCAGTACATCGACATGCAAAACTCCAGTGGGTCACACAGTGAAGGTATATCATTTTTAAAATTGTTAGTATTACAGAAACTGTGTACTAATATTACCCATGCACGGTGACAAGTACATGTTGAGAACAGATGAACCACAGAATAATACATGAATGCAGTGCAAATGTCACTAACATGTTATATCATTTTTTTCTAAAACCCAGTGTCCCAGTTGTGTTGCGATATATGAGGTGCTCAGCATTATGTACCTTTAATGTCAACTATACTCAAGAGTCATTCTTAAAACATGGTAACGCTATATTGAAGATCTAAGTGTTATGTCTCTGTTATATACATGCCACACTCTGTCTTTAGGTCTTAGCTGCAGCTGACATTGTACATTGACATTGCTAGGAAAGCTTCAGGTCTTATTTTATTGTACATATTTTAAGAAAAAGTGGAATACTGGAAATAAAAGTAAAAATGGTATATAATATAATGCTGATGGCACAATGACATTTTAATAATTTCTTGCAATGCACAATTACGCTTAAAGCTTGTTAAAGCTTTTACAAGATCAATTCTAATCCCACCAGATCTCTTGTAAGATGGCTATTCAGGTACATTATTTGTGTAGTGTGTACAATATTACATAGTGATTACTGCATTAAACAAGATAGAACAAATTGAATTTATGAAATCTCAGATCATATTTTTAATTGTTAAAGGCTATGAGATTCTTTAACACTGATGAGTAAGGTTAAGAGAACAAAATTCTTCAAAATATAGCAATTTAAAGAAAAACTTTATAAAAGTTCATATCCAAGCATCTTACCTGAAGATTTTAATTTAAGCCCCCCAGATTATTTGTATTTTTGTATTTGTATTTATTTCATCCTTTGGAACATAATACATATGTTATAGGGCACGTCAGTTCAAGATACAAAGATAAATATAAAAAGTTACATAAGACTAAAAACTGTAACAGATACAGGATCCAACAAAAGCAAATAAATATAAACTATATAAAGACTGTGTTTACATATAGATTATATGTAAACACAGACAATGCCAATTATAAACAAACAAATTCTACAGAAATCAAGGGGAATTAAATTCTGTACAAAACCACAGCTACAGTTTTGGTATCTCTGAAAGTTCACATACTTGGGTTAGAATTACACAGCGAAGCATGTAATACACAAGGCAAACACAGTATATTGTACTATCAAAAACAGATGCTGCCACCAAACATTGCAAATACATCCTTATAAACAATTCATATATTTTAGATTACTTAATCCAGGAAAAGTACTGTCGCTGAAATGCACAAATGTTTCATATAAAAGGAAGTCTGAGATGGAAGAAGTTTTTTGAAAATCTTCGTGTATAAGTTTATTGTACACATGTTAGTACATGAAACGGTAGGGTAAAGATATACATCTATTGACACCAACAAATTTTAAAAGTTGATGTGCAGCGCTGTAATCTGTCGGATGACCGTTACGAGAAGCTTACTGCAGCATCGGAATATTCATATTCACATTAATATTTATTGCAATTTAATACAGTGTTTGAACACAAGCCATGTCATTCGTAATACATAATCTCTCTTAAAAGTAAACAATTGGGGCTTATGTTCAAAAAGTTTTAGCCTGTGACCTTTAACTATATAGTTATTCTTTCCCCTTGTTTCATATGTGTGGACATCGGAATTTGTGGAGGTTATATACCTGTTGTGTACAAAAATTATTGTTCGCAGAATAAATATGCAGGGAAGAGTAAGTATGTTTAATTTTTTTAAATACGACCTGTTTTATTTTTGCCAGGTATCTGATAGCTCTTTTCTGTAGGAGAAAAATTCTGTTAAAGTTTAATTTGGAAGTGTGTCCCCACAGCTCGATGCCATAAGAAATGTGTGAATATATTAATGCAAAATATACTTACTAGTATCTACTGAGAGAAAATTGGCTAAATATCACAACACAAAAATCCTGAGCTTAATTTACTTTCTAGTTTTTCTTTGTGGTTGTTCCAAGTTAACTTGTCATCAAGGATTAAACCTAAAATATTTACACTTTTTACACACTAGACTAGATTATTGCCTATATTAAGCTGAGGTTCGAAAGGACGTCTCTTAAAATCAAATAGAATTAATTTGCTTTTTTGTGCATTAGTACCCAGCCTGATATCGTTAAAATACTGTGCCACGATATTGTAGGTCAAATTTGCATCGATTTCTAGATTTAGTAAGTTGCTATTGCTGAAACCCAGTGTGGCATCATCTGCATACAAACTTAAAGCTACATTACCCTGTACCACAGTTTTTATGTCGTTAATATACAGAATAAACAATAAAGGTCTAGGCCGCGCTGTGGGTCAGTGGTTAGAGCACTTGGCTCTCACCAAGGCAGCCCAGGTTCGATCCCAGGCGACCGCAAAGTGAGATTTGTGGTGGACAACACGGCGCTGGGGTAGGTTTTCTTCAGGATCTCCAGTTTCCCCCGCCATCTCATTCCACCGGTGCTCCATCTTCATCTCATGTATCATCAATGTCATTGCCTGCGGTGCCGTTTGTAGTAAAAGCGGGCGTTAAACACTGCACATTTCATTTTCCCAAAATAGACCCCTAGGGCACGCCAGACTGTACCTCTACAGGTTTTGAAATAGTCACCTTGTTTACATTTCAGTTGCACATATTGTGTTCTGTTAGTCATGTAGGATTGTATCAGGTTATTACTTAGACCTCTTGAGTCCAATATGTTCAAGTGTATTTAATAGAATTTTTGTATCGACACAATCGAAAGCTTTTGATAGATCTAATAAAACTCCAGCTGCAAAATTACCTGCATCAATGCTATCAATTATCTACTCATAAAATGTTGAAGCTGCAGATATGGTGTATTTTCCATGGACAAATCCATTTTGGCAGTCTGATATGAGGTGAAAGCTGTCAAGGAAAGTAACGATTCTAGAATAAATTACTTTTTCCGCCACCTTGGCTAAAGAGGGTAATACGGAAATAGACCTATAATTGTCCAACTCTACTTTATTTCCTTTCTTGAATACTGGAATAACTTAAGCTACTTTGAGACTATCAGGGAAAATTCCATTTGCTAGTATTGAGTTAATAATGTCCACTAGAGGACTAGCTATGGATTCTTTGCAAACTTTTATTAGTTTTATTGGGATGTTATCATAGCCAACACTGTTTTTAGTTTTGATGCTTCCTATAATGTTTATTATTTCTTTTTTGTTGGTTGGATATAGGGATAATGTATGAATAGTTAAAACTATTGAATTTCACTTGTTGAATACTACCATTATGCTGCCTCAGTTGTGTTTTGGAGATACTTTGAACTACTGAAACAAAAAAGTTATTTAAACATGTTCGCCAACTCTGAAGGATCCCTTGTAACGTTCCCATTGGACTTGATTTCAAAGTGAGTTTCTTTCTTTGGTTTTATGTTATCTCTGCAATTATTTATAATGTCTCAACTTGTTCTGCTTTTGTTATCCGAGTCAGATATTTTTTTTTTATTAAAGAAGTTTTGTTTAGCTTTAATAACCTTTTTATCATATATATTTCGTGTTTCAAATTAACTGATAACATTCTGTCTTGAGCAATCTGTAAGAGAGTACGGAGTTGTTTTATTTCGGGTGTGATCTAATCACCAATTTTATTACAGTTTTGAACAATATTATTTCTAGCTGTTGTTTTCGGACAATATAAATCAAAATAATGTTTTAATGTACTGTGAAAAGTATAGAATTTCCTGTTGGTATCTGATTCACTATATACTTAATTCCAGTCCAGCTTACTTAGGGGTCTATTTAGGGCTCACAAGTTTGATTGATTGCAAGTAATACACAAGGCAAACACAGTATATCGCAAAAAAAACAGATGCTGCCGCGAAACGTTCCAAATACACAATTCATATATTTTAGCAGGCACGGCTCTGGGCGAATTGATTACGTGACTCGGAAAATTAGCTAACCTAAATTCGCAAAATCGGCATCGCAAAAATGGATTTTATACTCGAACAGTTGTTTTGAATTTCGATGGGCTTCCCTCTGTATATGAATTCAAAAGTTCCTTAAAATTACCTTTATTTAAAGAGTCCCTGCTTTCATTATGTCCACGAAATGCCATTTCTTGTCTACTTCCCTAATGGAATATTTCATGGAAAGCCTATTAAGCTTAACGTTCTCATTATATTTTAAATATATAAACGTGAGTTTCCTGAAGAGCCTCGCAATTTTGTTAGAGATTTTTTTTTTTCCAGCTCCTTCAATCCGACACAATCATATTCCTCATACCAACGAATCCTAAATTTCCTGGTGTATTGTGAAGATGCTCTTCCACAAAGTTTTTTTCTAAACATAGCACTAGTGTTGACCTACTGACATTTACCACGACGCGTTTGTCTTCTTTTTGTCCATAAAGAAAAGGATGTTTGGAGACTCACCAAGGCGTGTGTAGGATTTATTGTAAATCTCTTAAATATGAACAAGTAAACTCTTCACATGCCAGACAATAATCACTGATCAGTTGATCACATAAAATATTACGTTTTTATACAGGGCGCAAACTGATAATAAACAGTAGGACATAACTCGCGGGGCTCACTTCAACCAGGTTACCACTTCTGCCAACACATTTCTTTTCAAATAAACGAAAAATTAGGAAGAAGTTCCTGTATTGTGTTGGCAACACGAGTTGGTGCGGAATATGCGGTTTCTATGAATCAAATCCGTAGCCATGGTAACCAGCAATGCATTCTGTCCCTCCAACCTCTCCTCACTCACCGCAAGTGTTACGGTCAGCTTGGCCATTTAATAATGAATCACTAGTTGGGAAGCAAGCTAACTGCATAATCGACACGCGAGCGCCAAGAGAGCGGTTCCATTACAAAATATAACTTGGAGAAATTTTATAAAGGAAAATTAAATGCTAGAACATAAAACATGACCATGTAAGTTATTAAAAAGCAAGTAGGTGACTCGGTGATTCAAACGCATCAAAGGAGAACCACCCCTGTATTTTAGATTGCTTAAGCACGAAAAGCATTGTGTCTGAAATGCACATTTGTATAAGTTTGTTGTACCTATACAAGTTAATAAAAAAGCATGAGAGTTAAAGATTTGTGACATGCAAAAAAAAAAAAAAAAAAAAAAAAATATAATAATAATAATAATAATAATAATAATAATAATAATAATAATAATAATAATAATAATAATAATAATAATAATAATAATATTAATAATAATAATAATAATAATAATAATAATAATAATAATAATAATAATAATAATAATAATAATAATAATAATAATAATAATAATAATAATAATAATAATAATAATAATAATAATAATAATAATAATAATAATAATAATAATAATAATAATAATAATAATAATAATAATAATAATAATAATAATAATAATAATAATAATAATAATAATAATAATAATAATAATAATAATAATAATAATAATAATAATAATAATAATAATAATAATAATAATAATAATAATAATAATAATAATAATAATAATAATAATAATAATAATAATAATAATAATAATGTCTAAATTACAATATCTAAATCCTGTTCGGGGAGGATAACTTCACAATGAATGTACAACGCCTAAATACTGAAGAAATCAGATAATGATATTCATGGTGTTTTATTTTGGCTTAGTGTTGTTTTATATGAACACATGGAAATCAAATGACAATTACAAAATAGCTGTACCTAATTTAAGAAGGCTATTTTGTAGTTATTTAAACTGGAAACTACTTACCTTACATGGACTTAATTTGACTCAAATATTTTATTTTAATTTATAAACTACTAACACAAAACAAACTAATATACTCCATCAACTGCCTAAAATAACTTCAATTTTCCTGAAAATTTACAACATGTTGGTCAAAATAGTCCTCAAAGTTTTTGTTAAATTTTTCACTGATATGAAATGAATCTCAAACTTTAAGAAATATTTTATATGCCACATTAAACTGCTATATACGTGAGAAAGAAGGCTTCATCGTGCTGCATTAATGATGTCCCCGGAAATTACTGCACATTACCAAAACAAGAAACATACACAATTTCCACTAATTCTGCACTTTCGATTTCTTCCATCATATTCCTGGTAGCTTAAAAAACCCTCGTTATTGCAATAATAAAGTAACAAGGTTAATGAAACTAATGATTTTGTATGTAAAACATCCTTGCTATATTATGAAGTGCTACATTAATCTAAAGAATTTAACTGTACGTGAATATTTGTCACCCGGACGTCGGAACTGCCGATAGAACCGGCCAGTAGTAGGGCCAGACGGGAAGCATTCTGCCACGCCTACCCATTAATTTTGTAGCAGTAACGAGGGGTGGCTGAAAAAAACATCACTGTGCCGTCTCTTTCCCTTCCCCCTGCCGTCTAGAACCTTCGGGGTGATTCACTGAAACGCGAGAGTTCCAGAAACAGCGATATTCCTATAAAACGGGGCTGCAGTTAGCGAGTCAGTTCAGTTCTTGTCGAGCAGCCGTGAGGAGCGCCCTGTGAGGGAACGGACTGGAAGACTGTGTACGTGCATCGGAGGAGTGTACGTAACTGCGAGTGTAGAGTGGAACTGTGACGGACGAACTGGTGAATTGTAATTGTGTGCGCTACGTAATTCTATGTAAGCGGCAAGTGTTCCAACTGTAATTCGGTGGAAATAAAGATTTTGAGTTTTTGCAATTGGACTTTTAATTTCACGAACCCACAAAGTTACATTATGAAAGCACAAGCTATGTCATGATATTATTTTCGGTGCTATTTCACTAAAATTCCTCCACGGGATTGGGAAGGAGAAATGTGCTGTGGTACCGCCTAAAGTGTATTACGTGTAGTTAAGGGTGTGCATAATCGTCTACATGCTAAATCTTACTTACCAATAGGTTTTTGTGAAAATCCATATGCTGCTCATACGTCCTCGCAGGTCTTACATATCTTGCCAATTTTACAAATCGATGAACATTTTATTCAGGGGTAATTTCGCTTCGATGCCGTTAAAACTTAAATTGCAATTTCTTGCTCGTTCTAGCTTTAAAATTTCGTTCAAATAGTACAGGTTAGCCAACACATCGTACACTGAGCTCAAATAAGGTATAAAATAGGCCAATAATATCATGGAAATGACTTCATGTGCAGTAAAATAATACAATAAATATTAAATTTTGAACTAAATAAAGGTTATTTTTATATGTATTAGTATTGGTTAGTATGCAACACAGCAGCCAAAATAATTGTATTGGCAACATTGCATATTGTTCGCATCCGGTTGTTGGCGTAAAGTCTGTTTAGTTAACTGGTGTGCACGTCGGCTGCTGCCTTTGACGAACCCTCATAATCGTTTTACAACAGCGACCTTCCTTCTCCCAGATCTTTCTGCAAGGTTGCCACCTTTCTCGATACGTCATGGGTATCGTACGAGGTTTCGTCTAAATAAATTTTCTTATGTCCATTATCGCAAAACTTCCTTAGTTTTGATATATATATATCGCCAATCTACAATGCAACTGGATTCCATAATAACCCTTATCTTATTCAAAGTGCGGTATTTGAAACCCAGCTCCTGTAGGAGGCCGCGCAAAGTGCAGTGCCGATAAGGAAAATCACAAATTTCTTGCAAATGTGCAACCAATTCGTCTAAGGTGGGCGCTCCCCCTTTTGCATAGAATCTATAAATCTTGACGAATTAAATCGCATGTGAAATTATCTACGTTAGAGAAACGTTTCCTTTTGTTTCCACACTTGATCGGCGTCTTTGGTATTCCTTTCGTCACAATATTTCTTACTGTATTTCTGTGAATACCCAGAATTTATCATCAGGTTCATTGCACGACCACTTACCAAGATTAATTGTCAGCACATATTTATGTGTTCAAAACAAGCGCTCGAATTTGCTTAGAAATAGTTCCCGTTATAACCTTGTTTTGTGAGACTTTTCCAGTAATCCACACTATTGTCATCACTTTATGTTCACTTGACTGAAAGTAATCTACTACTTGATTTGCATTTACCACTGCAGTTCCCTCCCACGGTCTCCACATCGTGACACACAACGAATTTCTGCACGTAATGAAACAGATCAACTGCAAGTTGGAACTTTGGCAACTGAGACTCCAGGTGGAGTAGACATGCGACTGTCACTTCGAGAAAATCAGGGTTGCTATTGGTCCTCAACGACAGTGTTCCAATTCTGAAGTGTGGAGATAGATTTATGACGGTCATTAGTGGGCGGGAGAGTGGTTTCCTTTGAGCGGTCAACTGCACTCCCGTTCACTAGACAGACTTTACATGCAGCGCTCAAAATGTATCTTTCACCCCCAACCCTTTCGGGAATCTTGATGCGGCACCAGTGTAGCCAACCAAATTACATTGAATCTCACTACAGGTTGAGCAACATTCCGCCATAAAAATATAAAAAAATAAGAAAAACGTTTCTCTTTGAGTTGGCGGATGACCAAGATGATGGAAAAGTGGTGATGATAATCCTGTTTTTGTTTTTTGTCTAATGAGGGTGTTTATGTACTTAATGGATTAATAACTATCACTACAAATAAGTGAAAGAGGATTTGGACTAGCTGCCTAAAGTGGTTTAAGAGTCATCACTCTCAGAAGATTGTATTGTCACCATAGCACTTCTTGAAAAATTGTACAGGGATTTTCCAAATTTCTTTACATTTTCATCAGTTATTGGGTATGAGATACAGTAATTGCATTTGTTTTGAATGTAAATTTTAACTCTTAGGAGGTTACTCAGAGTTTGAGGCTTCAGTTTATTTCTTTCTTTTTTAGATTTAATGTCAGCCATCATGGAAAGCAATATTTCCACGTCAGCAATTCCATATGGCAACACAAGTAATAGTTTAGCGAATTTTGAAATATCCCAGAAGACATACTTCCCTTCAAAACGTATTTCTCCTACTCTGCACCAAAACACAAGAGTACTGTTTGATTCGGTTAACTTTTCTATATTTTTTTATTGATGACATAAATCGACACACTATTGACTTGACAAGTTGAAAGTAAATTATAAATAGCAATGAAGCCCGAGGCCCTGGCTACAAAAATTCCTGAGAAATGAGAGACATGGCTGAAAAACAGCAAGCAGAGTGATTGTCGTTAGAAGGGGGTCCCACCGAAGGTGGCCATGCCATGTGGTGCTGACTGGCTGTATATAGCCAGAAGGTTTTTGTTGTGTGCCCACCCGTTAAAGGTTTTTACCGCAGGTAAGGTAGATTTCGGGATGTTGTAGGGTGAAATGTGGGTTTTTAGAATGGTGTTATTTATGAGGTTACAAGATGTACCTAGGGGTTGAGGACAGGATGCAACACCTTGCACCCTGATGTTTATATTTGTTTTACTTTGGGGAAATAATTTTGATGCCAAGCAGCTTGGAAGGATTATGTGGAGCTCAGCTTTAGCTGCTGTTCGGATTAGCTCCTAGGTTATCTGGGATGCCCGCAAGCCATGCGCGGTAACCGGTGCTGTCTAGAACGACGTCTAGTGGGGTCATAATCTCCCAAGGATCTGACAAGGGCGCTTCTATGATTTGGTAAACTGGCGTATAATTTTGATGCCCGGCGCCTAATCTCCACGTATGGAAGACTCGAGGCCTCGTGAAGCAACCTGGTAGGAAAATAACATCCCACAGAATATATAGACCTAAGTCCTCTATTCTGTGCACGTTGGAGCCATGCTAGCCAGCTGTCTGCGGCCATGCCCCAGATCTCGCAGGCGTAAAGCATAACCGGGATTACCAGCGCTCGGAAGAGGTATAACTTCAAGCCAACTGGCATCGAGGTTGACCCCAGCATTGGATACACGCAAGCAATTGCTCCCTGTACCTTCGCCGCTCGGTCCCCGATGTGTCGGCGAAAAGTTAGACCCCTGTCTAAGTTTACACCTAGGTACTGGACAGAGTTGGTCCACTCTATCCTTCGACCTTGGTAGCTGAAGTTGGGGCAGTCAGCGGGGGTGTTGCGCTTTGTAAAAAGTATGGCGTGGCTTTTGTCCGGATTAACGGACATCCGCCAACGCCTACACCACTGCTGTGTGAGACGGAGATGTCTTTGTAAGGGGTTGAAGGCTCTGAGGATGTGTTTGTCTTTGCAGAACAGAAGCACGTCGTCAGCATATTGTGCCATTTCGACTCGTGGCTCTGTTGGGAAATCTGCCATAAAGACGTCGAATAGGGTGGGGGATAGTACAGAGCCTTCGGGGAACCTAAAGTGGAAGCTTTTCAATTCAATTTTCACTCCAAGTCCATAGAATTTATAGCAGTATCGTGCCAAACAATTCGCTCATTACTTTAACAAAAGTAAGTTACCACTACTTAAAACCATAAATTACTTAAAGAATTGCATTTCTAAGGACACATATTGACAGTACATTGAAATTACACTGAATTTTACATATAAATTTTTACATATATACTAAACACAAATAGCAACTTACACTGCCATCTAGTGATTAAGCTAAAACCGTGCACCGGCACTTCTATTTGCATCCTCATTCAGAAATGCGTCAGAGATGTATGTTTAAACTAGTAATATTATTTTAAAGAGAATCATGAACTAAATTAGTGAAAATGGTAAAATTCTACAAAAGCTTAACTCTGGGAAGTCTCGTCACACGTCAGATATTGTTATACCTGATGAAACAAGGTTATCTCCAGTCTGAATGTCATGGCAGCCATGATGCTTGAGAATATGAGGAAAGGATACAAGGAGACAAAACTAATGACTCTTCCACCTTGTAGTATTGAAGAACCAACTTTCAAGGTCACCAATCTTATAGTCTCAAGGACTTATATGCAATGCCAGGGACTGAGCAGTGTGCATTCTTCCAGAGAATGGCAACTACTGTGAGAAACCACCGCCACGGGAAATGATGAAAATCTAAACTTCTTCGAATTATCGATTGTTTCGAGAGGAGTATGGCACGTGGAACTATCTTGCTGGAACCAGATATTTCTGAGATACATACAATCCAACTGAGACCAAAAATAGTCCTTTATAAGAGACCCGTATCTTACTCCATTGACAGTTAAAGCTTCTCCATCTTCGTCTTGGGAAAAAAAATATGGACTAATAATTGCATTAAAATCCACACCACACAGTAACCTTGTGGGAATGAAGTGGTCGTTCTTGAGTCTGCATTGGATTGTGTTTGCTGCAATAGCGACAATTGTGTTTGTTAACCAAACCATCGATCTAAAAGTGCGCTTCGTCGCTGAACATGATTTTTCGACAAAAATCCGGGTCAGCTTCCAATTGCTCCATACCTTGTCAGCGAGTACACGGCGCAGTCTATGGTCATTGGGCTTTAGTTCTTGAGTTAACAGATATTGTAAACGTGCAACTTCAAGTCTAGATGCAGAACTCGCCAAGTCGTGATCGGCGAAAGCCCCAATTCATGCACTTTACGAGCAATTGATTTATTTCCGTTCTCTCGTACACTCTCATGAACGGCGCCTGTATTTTCATTGGAGCGCTTACATTGATTACGTACAGGCGTTTTTGATCGCTGACAGAACCCCTTTCAAATTTATCGATTAAACCCGAATTGTCTCTCGCAGGGACGATTATGCACACCGTTAACTACACGTAATACACTTTAGGTGGTACCGCAGCACATTTCTCCTTCTCAATCCTGTGGAGACTTTTTAGTGAAATAGTACCCTCGAGGTGAAGCCCACACATCTCACTGTGCCCTCCAACACAGTAGAAGTCCATAAATGGATTTTTGCTCCACTGGAAAAAAAAGTAGCTTTTGCCGAACAGTTGGTCAATTTTGATAATAAATTGTCACAATTTCTACGCGTTGCTGAATGCTGTAATGTTCTATGTGGTTCCATGGCTATTTGTCAATAATAACTGTAACTTCAAGGGAAAAAAAAAGCTGTTGTAACTCAATAACGGCAGCTATGACAGTTAAAGATGGGACACTCTTGTTGAAAGACTATAGTGCACAATGGAACAAGTGCAATAGATCTGTTACTGTATACAGAGGGGAGCATTTAAGATTTATAGAGTAAAAAGGTCTTTTGCTCTCCAATGTAGCACATATGAAGAAACATATACCAATGTCAACGAGGCTGGAAATATGAGGACAAGAGCAAAGGAAGCCCTCAGAACAGGTTATCAAGAACATCAGATGTAGAACAAATGCCAAAAAAAAAAGAGAGCATTGAAGAAGTGAGGGCGAGTATACAAGAAGCACAGCTGGATAGGGTTCTCGACATAGCAACCTCATAATGCGCGCTTTTCAATCAGAATCAAGAAGAAGGGCTCACCGTGGTTTTTTTCAGGGCTTATTACAAAGAACGGAAGGAAACTCTGCAAGCACGGCCAAAGAGAAGACATCCAAATGTCCTGCAGACCTGGAATGTTACCCCAAGAAAGAAAGAAAAAAAAAAAAAACAGTACAAACACTCAGTCAATGACAAAAAGGACTACTACGTTGAAAATGTATAAAAATGGCAGAAGGATCCTTTCCTGGATTTAAAAACGAAACCGAGAGGAGTGATGAAAGAAATACCGATAAAACAACTTGGAAAATCACTTAGCTGAAATAGAGAATAAGGGAAACAGAACGGAAGCATATAAAGCAAGTACCCCCAAAATGCAGGAAGAGGACAAATATGTGTTAGAGAAGCATAAAATAGATAATCCACAGGACCAGACCTCAGTGTGTGTGTCTCTGGAAGAGGCTGCCTTTCGACTGGAATCATGCGAAGACAGGGTCCTTTGTTGGTAAAGATATGGTAGAGCTGTGGGAAGATGGCGGGGATTTTTTAATGAGATAATAGTGTTTGTTTTGCTGATTATGCTGGAACTTTCTGCGTAGATTTTAGTTGTTCCAAGTATAAATCTTGGGGGTTTACAGCGTTTATCGTACTCCCCGAGGCCGCGGATGAGGGTGTTGAAGCTGCGTGGAAGAGATGGGTAGAATTTATTGGAAAAGGAGATGATGAGCTTGGTGAGAATAGGGAAGGAAAGGTCTCGATAGATATCGAGTTTGTGGTCTAAGGTAACGCCAAGATGTTTGCTTGAGTGGTCCAATTAACAGAGCCACCCACGATTTGTAGTTCCGGGACATCCATCTTCTCTTCACCATATCAAAGTAATGGCATGTGAGTTAATTGGGTTGAATCTAAGCCTCCATGTGTTAAACCATGTTGTTAATTGGTCGACGTACAGCGATGTTATGTCACACGGAAGCTGTTGCTTAAGCCAATGGAAGATCGAGCAACCATTGTAGGAAGGCAAGGTGTCGATGTATATTAGGAAAAGTAGAGGTCCAGAAACACTGCCTCGAGGTACTCCTGGAAGGATGGAATGGGTGATTGAGGTAACTTAATCGTTGGTGACACTGATTATACGGTTTTGAAGATAACGGATGGAGTGGATAATGTGGGAAGGAAAGTTGCATTGGATTAGACGAAAAAGGAGTCCCTCGTGCCAAACAAAATCAAAAGCACAAGTTAGATCAGGGAACAGGGCCACAAGAAATTGTCTATTGAAGGGGAGAGTCATACTGAAAACTATGATATATGGATCTTCCGGTCTCCATTCGGCTGCTCTTACCCATTGAGCTACCATGACACTAAATTCTCCAACTGACTCGTGTTTTTCCCAATGAACATTAGGAGTTCTCACAAACATATGAGACAACTACCTAATGGTGAATTACTATGCTGCTATGCTGTATGTTAAGGCGTGGGCTTTATAGTTCAGACCACTATTAGGTCTATTAATGGAAGTTAATTGTTCTTACACACTAGCCGTGTGTAGGACAAAGTATGGAATGGTAGAGTCAGATTGAAAAATTCAATGCCATAGCTGGGATTTGAGCAGCTGGACGAAGACCAGAAGTTCCATGCTGCTTAGCTCGGGTGTCGTATTGGCTGCCGTGTGAGAATCCTGGATAACATGCTCCAGTGAAGGCCTCTTTGGGTAGGTCTACATTAATGGAAACTCTGGGCCTGGCGATGTAATTTAGACATTGGCCGTTTTTGGAACGTAGGAGTTCCAGACAGGTCTCCTGCCACATTGGACATTTGGCATATCTGCACGAGTGTGCATCCCTGCAGTTGTAACATCGAGTTTCTGATCCGGGGACATTGAGGCATTGACAAGTAGCGTGTTTCCAACTGACTTCCCCACAGAAGGCACTCACAGGTTGTAGCAGGTACTCAGCAGCAGCAGCATTGTGGGTGAGCTGCTGGCAGTTTGTGTACTGTCGAGGTCACTATAAAACAACAGAAGTTCATCCTTTCTGTGAACCAGCTGAACCAATGACAGACTACTATGCAGTGGCATGAGGAAGGCTATATATATATATATATATGAGGACCATTGGCCAGCGTTTTTCATTCAGTTCCTGAAGAAGGCCATTGAGCTTAGAATGACCGAAAGCTCAAATTTAGTCACTTTGACATGGCTGATCACCCATGAAGCTTTAATTAATATTGCTCATGTATGAAGTTTGCTGCACCAATAGTCAGCCATATGTTCTGTTGAATGCGATGTCACTTTTTCCCAATGAAGATGCCTAGCCTGACTATCCCACATGCAGTTGAAACATGGGTGCTTTGTATAACCACTTTGTTGCAAGTTATTGACCATCTTCAAGTCAACACAAATCGGCCACTCATGCTGATGGTAACAGTTTCTGCACAACCATTTTCATGTTATATTCATCATGGAATTTTATGGAGTGGGCAAGTGGAACTGATGCATACAGATTCCCATTGTATAACATTTTAAAACATTTTAAACCTTTTATGGATTTGTTGAAAAAAAGTTGCCAGTCTTCTGGTTGATACTCCGGCAAACCCATTTTAAGTAGTAGTTGCGGAATATCAATGCAGTATATTATATATTCATCTTCATTTAAGTATTGTTGTTTAATTTCATACAATACAATGTTACATAACAATAAATAAACTAAATTAAAAAACATTACCCTTTCCTTTGTCAGTGAAGGCAAGTTTCATAACAATGGCTTTTTTAAAACATCCTATAGCTTAGACACTAGGGACAATTTGGGAAAACCAATGGCAGATTTGGATTCAACAATATCAAAATACCCTAATTTTATTATAATTTTCACCTCAAAAAGTTGTTTTTTGTTTACCAGTGTAATCTAATGGGAAAAAATAATGCAATAGATATAAATGGAAGATAAATATGGTAAATTAATTATGTGCAGATATGTCATGGTATAAGGTTCATGTTAAAAGGATGCAATGAAATGTTGGTTAGTTGAGCATTTCTGAGGCTAATGGTAACACATACTTCATATTCATATTATTGCAGAAAGTTATTTTTAAACTGTAATTTCACAATTTTGCAGATATAATTCAATAGTTACTATTTTTAAGTGCTAATATTCAGAAACAGTTCAATTCTTCAACCTCAAAGGTAACAATTCACTTCAATTATTAGCCACCATTAAATGTATTACCACTTAGCTGATATTATTTATTTCACATCTGCCCAACATACCTAGAGATAAAGCACCAATTTGTTACTGATATGCTTTATTTTTATTTTTTGTAATTTACGTCCTCTGCCATGTCATATCAAACAATGAATGAAATGGGCGATATGATGTTCAAATGAACCCGGGGTCCATAGAGCTTAGTTACCCGACATTTGTCTTTAAGGATAAGGGAAAACCCAGGAATAAACCATACCCAGATAACTCACCCTGACCAAGATTCGAACTCGGGACCTGCTGAACGTGAGGCAGAGGCAGGCACTGATATGCTTGAATAAATAGTTAATGCAACACTACTTGCAAAGAGACTTCAAATGACAGTGAAGAGAAAGAACAGGCTTATCCCTAAGATTCAAAACAAAGCTCTTGATATGCCATCATTCTATTCAAACTCCCTAACATAAACCTTAAAACATTTGAGCTGCAGTTCCTGAAATTCAGCTGCAAATTTCTGAAGAATCTAGTTTTGTAAGTTTGGTAAGAATGTGAACCGTGTCTCTCCATGTCTAATATTATCCAGTATCAAAACAAAACTATAATAAAGTTTGTGACACATTCTCTAATCAGTTTTATTTTCTGATTTAGAATCGGATTCAAGTAACCTCTTTCTCTTTTTTACATATTAGGATATACTTTTGTCTATGAACCTTGTTTTTCTCTTCTAGCTGTTTATAGGCTTCAAACAGTTCATCTGACAATTAGGACTATATTAAACTGTAGCTTGAAGATGTGAGCTTTTGATTGAAGAGTATATGTTCAATTAATGTAACTTGGTGCATTGGAATATTCCTTTTTCTCTTTGAAAATCAATTTTAGGGCTTTATTTACCAGCCTCCTCTCCAGCTTATAAAAATACTTGAGAACTGATAAGTGGAATTACTTTCTAGAGAACACTCCTCCAACATATAAACCACTTCAGTCTTAGCCAGTTCTACAAACTTCACCTCTTCCAAATTTTAAATTCTTAAGCTTAATCATTTCATGTTCAGGTAATCTACCACTAGCATGCTTTCAGCCACTAAATCAAAATGTTGCAAACTGAGATGTAAATATATCACCAAATTCAAAGAAAAAAACTTGAGTTTTTAAAAACACTTTTTACTGTACTTACTGTCAATAAACAAAAGTGTTTAAAGAAGTCCTCCTCATTCTCTGTTGATGTTCCCATTGATATTGATATTAGATTCTCAAAATTCATGACTATGTACAAATTTTGGTAATATATTAGCTTCCAAGTTCTTCAAAAGTTTTAAAGTTTAATTTCTTTGCTAATCTTACAGTTATATAACAAAAGATCTGATGTTAAACTCACATTTATATAGCAAAAGACCTGATGTTATACTCACATGACTTTCTCTGCTCTTGTTCAAGCTTCTCTTACCAGTTATTCTTCTGTTTCATATTAATCAAAATAAACATTTGTAGAAATTGTTTCACTGTACATTTCCCTGGAGGTGCAATAGGAAAGGGAGAATGTAGAGTTAATCAGAATACAAATTTTGCACTGCTTAAGTCTGCACGAGTTAAATCTGACCAAAAAATATTTGTTTCAAAAGTATTGTTTAAAAATTGCCCTTTATGTGTCATTTTCTCAAAAATGACTAATGATGTTGATTAAAATACCATGTGGTTATGTATATTGCTGTAAAAATGTGGTAAGCACTTTATACGGAACACAGAAAGGTATGAAAAAACGAGCTGCTTGTGCAGAGTGTGCTTACTACATGTGGATTTATTGCATACTATTTTTGCACTATGTGTATTTATATCAATCTGAATATTAGTGATTAAGCTATTAGCTGAAATATTAATATAACGGAAGATAAATGTTAGATTTTAGAACGTGCACCACCTATATGTGTTGCTATGGAGAAATAATAAATGTTGTGGTCATTAAATAGTTATAAATAAAAACCTTGTTAAAAGTGAAGGAATTTCAAGTTGAAAAACTTAACATTGAAACTTCACTCACGTCCATTTAATAAATCAGGAATGTTTTTGTGACTGCTGCAGTCTCATCCTCTCATATTACATTTATTAAAAGTGTAAAATGAATTTGACTGGGGGTTTAATTCTAATTATGGAGAAAGTTTTAGACTATGTGTGCAGTGCTGTAAAAAAATGTGAAATGTGTAGTGTTTAATGCCCGCTTTTACTAGATATGGCACCGCAGGCAGTGACACTGATGACACAAAAAATGAAGATGGAGCACTGGTGGAATGAGACGGCAGGGGAAACCGGATATCCTGGAGATAACCCGCCTCATCACCCTGATGTCCACCACAAATCTCACTTTGTGCTCGCCTGGGCTCTAACCTGGACCGCCTTGGTGAGAACTGAGCGGTCTAACCACTCAGCCATGGCGCGATCGTGCAGTGATGATGAAATAGATGAGATGTGGAAAGCTGGATGTGATCAATACCAAAAAAATATAAATAGAGGTATGAGTTGGTATATTATTCATTGTATTTCAAAATAAATGTTTTTACTTATAGCACTAGTGCTTTTGATCATTTTTTAAAGTACTGAGATTTCTTTTGTTTTCATAGCAACTATATTGCAGATGGGAATCTCAACTTATGATGCATAGCAACAATAACTTAAGTATGAAATATTAGTTACATTGTGCAAAAAAATAGTTTCATGCCAAATTAAATGTATATGGAATTTGTCTGGGAATATTCTCAAAAGTTCTCTTCCTTCTGGGTAACTTGTAAACATGAGGTAGGTGAAATCTTGTAAATGTTGTTAAAAACACAGAAGATTCTATCTTTTAAGTACTTAACAATTTGTGAAATATTTCTGGTTGTTTAAATTTTCCAATACTCAAATTTTTTCATTATTCATTTTTTAATGTAAGAAAATGGAATTTCATAGCCACTACCTAGCAAGTGCTCTTAAAAGATTTGACTATTGTTTGAAGCTACTGTATTCCCCTATTCTCACTGTACTTACAACAAAATATGTAATAAACGCATTTCCAAAAATATTTTATCGCAACACAAAGTAGAAGACTGAGAATTTGTAAGAATAGTTTGTACAATAGTATAGAAGTCATGAGTGCAATACATATCATTTTTAAAGAAGTATCCATTATTACATTATTGTTACTATAATCTTGAGTTGATCTGTCTGGTTCAGTTGACTAAGCATGACATACTGATCCCAAGGTAGTAGGTTCACACTCGACCCAGAAGAATGGTTTTTAAGTGCTTAAAAACAACAGTCCCATGTCAGTAGATTTACTGGCAACTGACAGTAGTTTTAAGAAACACAATATTTATTTTTGTTTTACTGTAATTTGGATGTTTCCTCTCATCATATACGAGGGGCAATATTTATATTTTGAGCCTTGGCAATCCTGAATGTTATATGTGCCATCTGACATTTCCAATGGTTTTGATTTGATTTGATTTATTGATTCATCCATTAAAACATGTACATGTTATAGGACACGTCAAATTAAAAACTAAGAACTAAAAACTAAGTACAATATTTATAATTAAGGTAGCTAACTAAATATTTACAAATTTAAAAATTCATCCACGCTGTAGAAGCTATTGGCTCTAAGGAAGTTTAATAACAATTTCTTAAATTGATGTTGTGATTCAATCTTTTTTATAGATTCAGGTAGCTTATTGTAAAGATGTAAGCCAGCATATGTGAAACTATTTTCATACATCTTTGTTTTGTGTGACTTCACAAATAAATTATTCTTTGTTCTAGTGTTGTGTATATGAATTTCAGAACTTGTTTTGAATAAACTTAGGCTTGCTTTCATATGTACAAGAGTTTCATATATGTATATACTTGGCAGTGGTAAGATACCTAATTTACTGAAGTATGGCTTACAACTAGTTGTGCTTGAGACATCTGCTATGATTCTAATTATTTTCTTTTGGTATCTGAATACTTTTATACTGTCTTTAGAATTTCCCCCAAAAATTATACCATATGCCAACAAACTGTGTATATATGAAAAGTACACTATTCTCCGAACTTTCAAGCTTGACATGCCTGTAATCGCCCTCATTAAGAAACACATTTTACTAAGCTTTTTCGTCAATGCCTCTATGTGAGTTTCCCAATTTAAATTTTCATCTAGTATTAGTCCCAGAAATTTGATAGTTTGTACGTAATGTATTTGGTCTTGTCCCAGCATTAATTTTGGATACAACTGACTTCCACTAATTTTATTATAGAAGCTTAGGGCTGCTGTTTTCTCCTTACTCAATATTAACATATTGGCACTAAACCATTTTTGAATATATTTTAGATTATTTTCAATATGTACATCTGCCCCTTCCTTATTCACCCCTTTGAAAAATATTTGTATCATCTGCAAAAAGTGTAACATTTATATTGGTTCTGGTAACTGACACTGTTGACCATAATCTACTTCAGACATTTTGTCAACAGTATCATTTGTTTTGTTTACATTAACTTGAAAATTATATCTCAACAAATACATATTAATTCGTGACAATGTCCGTGCAATGATTTATTACAACTTTCGACCTGATTATCAAGACAAGAGTATATCAATCAACTAACTTCCACATTTGGTGATGAAGCTCCATCTTTTGCCACTGTGAAACACAGGTATAACAAATTTAATTGTGGCTGCTGTTCGCTCAATGATGAAGTTTGTGAAGGTTGTCCAAAATCAGTTATGGCAGAAAACATTGATGCTATGGAAAAATTAATAATGCAAGATTGTCATGCAATATATTGTGAGATTGGAGCAATACTAGGCATTAGTTGCACCAGCATATAATATTGCATTATTTAGCCATGAAAAAGGTTTGCTCTTGTTGGATCCCACATTATTTGAAGCAATCTGAAAAAGATGCTCATGTCGATTGGTGTACAAAATGCTCAAGAAATACAATGGCAGGTGACTAATCATGGATCTATGCATATGAGCCAGAACGTAAACAGCAGTCAACTGTATGGGTGTTTCAAGATGAAGAAAATCTAACAAAAGTTGTTTGCACTCGCACTTCAAAGCCTGCTTTTTCAGCAAAACTTGGCATGTAGCAACAGTGCCTATAGATAATGTAAAACGGTCAATGCCGAATGGTACACAACCATTTGTTTGCCGGAAGTCTTCAGTGAAGTAAGGAAAACGAATAAGAATGTAGGATCGTTCATCACGACAATGCTAGTGCACACACATCTCGTCAAACAACGGAGTATTGTGACTTTGTGTAAACAAGCCGCGTTATCGCTCCGCGCGAACCTTTTATGTGCGTCGCCGCGACAGTATTTGAAGGCTCACAAAGTCAAATTGATGGCTCATCCACCATACCATCCTGATTTGACAAACGACTTCTTTTTGTTCCCGAACATCAAGAATAAACTGCGTGGACAATGATTTTCGTCGGCAGAAGCTGTTCATGCCTTCAGAAACCATGTCTTAGAGGTCTCAAGAAGATTGAAATAAATCTTTGACAAATGGTTCAAACAGATGCAAAAGTGTACTGATCTTAAAGGAGAGCATTTTAAAAAACAATAAAGCAGTTTTCAATCAGAAATTACTTTGTTTTAATTATTAGGCTCAAAATATAAATAGTGCCCCTTGAATTTCAAAATATGCCATGCTTAATGATGTACTTCTACCTCAATACAAGGTTAAATTATACTTTTAAAAGTTCCTTCTACTCATCCCAATAATTTTTATCTCTAACTCTGTGAAATAATGTATCATTCAATCATTCAAAAAAGTAAAAGAAAAAGGACACTAAAATATTATAATTTTTTGGTACTGAAACCTATAATTGAAAAAGTTTGTTTTCAATAGTTACTTGTAAAAAGAAACTTTCTTTGGAGGGGAGCTATTATGAAATTAATTATTTCTGCACATACCTTTACAAAAATTCCTGATAAACACTTCTTAGATTGAAAATGAGCATGCTCATATTCATTTCTGAACCAAATGTGATTACTCACATTACTCTATCCTCTTTTTTTCCTTCCTTCTTTTGACAGACACAAAGAAATTATATGAGTAGAGTTTTGTGGGAAAAGGATTAGGAACTACAGGAATTAAAGAGAATACTATAAGTTTTGACTTTTGTACTTTTGCCACAGTAAAATACTACAATTCAAACAACATTGTACTAAAACACAGGAATTTCTTCAAACATTTGCATTTTTGTTTGAAAATTAAAACATCCCTAAATTATATAGCCCGGCTACAGACAAAATGTTTTCAAGGCTCCCTTAAAATATGACACACACACATATC
Organism: Mantis religiosa; assembly: GCA_030765055.1. NCBI lineage: Eukaryota > Metazoa > Arthropoda > Insecta > Mantodea > Mantidae > Mantis > Mantis religiosa. The sequence goes on along the minus strand of CM060951.1, from coordinate 156,632,481 downwards.
TATATGTATATATAATGTATATATTATTTACTAATCTGACATTGAGAAAAAAATATTATTTACACCGTGCTAGTCCACCAGTGGTAAGCGGTGTAACATTTATACTGCCAGGATGGAAGCCCCATCAGATTAAAAACTACACTGGCTAGCAGATATTCAAGGCTATATGTGCAGGATCAAACTGTTCAACCTGAGTTAATCACAAGTTAAAACAACATACACTACACCCCACAGTTAACATGTTTAGGTTGTGTCATATGTGTTTATCACAGACCACCTTACTCTTTCCAAAGATAGAAACAAATCAAAAGAAATTTTAACAGTATTAGCTGATGCTGGCAACTGGTGTTACACTTAGGAACATTGAATAGCATTTTTATCAAGTGTGTCATTTAAAAGAGCAACAATTTATTAGGATTTTCTTTGCCTTTCCAAAACAATTACTAATCCACAAAGGCAGCTGGCATTATGTGCATATGAGTGAATCATTACTATTTGTAATAAACACTTGATCACAATGTAAGCACAAACTGGTAAATTTGTGTAGATTTAATCAGGTTGATCATTATATGTTTAAATTGTTTTACGCACATACATCTTAACAAATATAATTTACAACATGTAACAAGTATTAAAATTTATTATTAAAACTTGTTTTGTTAAAAGCTAATGAAAAAAAGTAGAGCTTGAAAATTCACCAATAATTAATTAGCTCTGTGGATGTAGGGAACAGAGTGATTACCTATGCTAACTGCTAAAATTCACAATAAAAAGTAACTGCAATTACTATTTGCTTACTTCAAATTATTGAGGATTATTTATTCCAGTTTCATAAGAAACAATGTTATCTGACAGGTGCTTACTCTTTAAAAAACTCAAAATCAAAAGACACTGAGGGCTTTGTACAATGCATTTAATTTCCAACACAAGCTCTGAAATAACAGTGGATATGTAGACTATATATTTACTGATCTAAATTCAGCTTATATATTTTATGTAATTACAAGATCTATTTAGCGTTCTCAGATCTGTTTATATCAGAGCTTGTAAGTTGAAACAACCGACCATGAGAAGTTGATCTTCCGAACAAAACAGATTATAAAAACTTTTTATCAACTAGAATGCTTGTAATAGGCAAACTATCCTTAATATAGAAAGACTTTTCACTTTTGGGAATTTCTCTCTATATGTATCCTTCAACTGTTTTGACATGCGGGATGAGTGTATGCTACACTGTCTGTTGCCAGGCTATAGCAGAATAACTTAAAGAGCACAATATGAATTGCATGATGCCAACACTGAACTACAAGTTTGCAATGTTTGTGTCAAAATAATGAAATAAAGTAGAAGGAAACATTCTAAGTTACATTTCTTTGCATTTTACATAGCTTATAACTTTTTTTGTTTCTATTGTTTTTGCTATGGCATCCATAAGTACACTACCTGCAAACTTAGTTCTCCCCTTCTTTTAAAAAAGCCTTTTAGATTGATTTTACTATGTACACTATGTACCATATTACATGTTTTATGCATATTTAATGTGTGTGTGTTTATGTGTGTGTGTCGTTATGTATGTGTTTTCGTGTAGGGTAGGGAAGATAGCTTGCAATTTTTCTATAAGTTATTCATTTATTAGTTTTGTATATTATAATATATAACATTTCTTTTATATATAACATAGGCAAGGCAGAAAGTAAGCATTTCCATGAAGCCACATCTTGTTTTTGTTATGCTACAAGTACACCACCATCCAACGACACTGGAGGGGCAAAATGAAGGACTAGATCACTGCATTATTAAACTTTCTGATACACATTCAGCAAGGTGGAGAAGTAACACAGAGCTTGCTACATTTAATGTAGGATTGATCATTATGGGTAGGACCTTAAGACTTTTTCAACAGAAAGGCTACACTGATATACAAACATGAAATCACATTAAATTAACACCTGTTAATACTACCATAAAGAAGTTAAGTTACTAGTGAACAATGAATACTTGCCATGGTTTGTCACTGCTGACCGAGGGAAACTGTGTGTGTACAATATTCATCTCTTTGTTGGGAATAATGGTGCAGTAAACACAGCAAAACCTTGATAATCTGAATCCCATTAAGATCTATGTTGTTTAATCTAAATAATAATAATAATAATAATAATAATAATAATAATAATAATAATAATAATAATAATAATAATAATAATAATAATAATAATAATAATAATAATAGGGAAATTCAAAACTGAGTACCAGCCAGGACATGTAAATGGTGCAAATGTAAACAAAATAAACATATCTTATTAATATTTTAGGACACCCTTATAGAAGTAGGTACAAAATAATATAATTATTACAGAAATAATGAATACGAAGTAGTTAGCCAGTAAAAATTACCAAAGTAATAACAGCAGAACTAGTTATTCCATTAAGTTACTAAAGCAATGCAAACCGTTAGATACTGCTTATCAGGAACAAATTACCTCAGTTTGTTACAGTGTATCAAACCTTAAAGATGAAAGGGCTAGCCCACTAACCCATTACCAACTCATTACCATAATACTGAGCTCAAACTGTTTATTGGTATTGATAATTGCATGCTTTCAACTTTGATTTGTATGAATGTAAGTTTTGTTCATTATTTACTCACAACAGTTCCCACCTGCATGTTATGAGGGTTGTTCAATATATAATGCCCCACATTTTTTTAAAAAGCCATTAATAGGCATAGATGCTTCTCCTGTGCACTGGTGAAGTTTTGAACCATTCTGGCAGGTGGCAAAACCATAGCACAGTGTCAAAATGGCATCTACCTATGACATATGTTGCAGCAGCATGCTCTTATTGAATTCTTGTGTGCATAAAAAGAAACCGTGGTGAATATCTGTAATGTTTGTGTGCAGTGTATGGCAATGCTGCAGTTGATAGTACAGTTGGGTGATGGGTAAAGAAAGTTCAAGTCTCAGAAATGCAGAAACAAAGCTCCATGATCAGCCACGCTCGGGATGTTCTGTCATAGCCAATGCTCGAAAGATGCTGAATCGTGTGGATGCCATTATTTGTACCAACTGGCACATACAACTCGACAATTGGCTCTACAGTTATTGGTCAGATTGGAAGTGCATCTGTAATGACTAAGATTCTCGGATATTCAGTCATGTTATCTTGAAGACTGAATAAACTCAAGAACCGTTTCTGACATGTTTGATCTGAAAAGAACCCAGAAGGAATGTTGCTCCAACACGGTAATGCACGCCCACACACAAATCTGAGAACTTGGGAACACACTGCCAAATTTGGTTGGATTTCATTGCCTCATCCACCCGACAGTCCAGACCTGGCACCCTCAGACTTCCATCTCTTTGGGCTGCTTAAAGATTCTCTATGGGGACACACTTTGAAGATGATGAGAGTGTCATTCATGTAGTGAAAACATGGCTATGCCTACAGCACAAGAGCTTTTACTAGCAGGGAATACATGCTCTCACACAACTTTGGCGTAAGGGTAGAACGTGATGGAGACTAAGTAGAAAAATAGGACATGGATAAGACATACTGAAGTATATTGTCATCAAATTCTGACTCTTAGTAAATATGTACAGAGGGGAGGGAGAAATGGGGCATTATATATTGAATGACCCTTGTATTAAGGGAGGTGCATCTGTGTGTGTGTGTGTGTGTGTGTGTGTGTGTGTGTGTGTGTGTGTGTGTGTGTGTGTGTGTGTGTGTGTGCGTGATGAATGCATTTTGTTATTATACACCCCTTCAGTAATCAAAATGTTGAAAAAGCTAGAGAAGCATCTTTCAAATATGTCTCTGACTTATTCCTCAAATAAGAATGAAAGAAAAAAATAGTAACTATACTATTGCTCTGTCTCTGCCAGTGACTTTCCCTGACCTACCTTGTGTATGCTCCTATTAATCGAAAAAATTAGTTTTCCACACATTGTTTCTTTTACCTGAAACTATCAGCTACAAAAAGTGTTTCAGATACAAATAAAGAAAACAAGAACTCTTTAGAATTTGCCTTGATATGCAGCTTGTGAAACCATTAACAAAACAGACTATCACTGGCTGAAAAGAAATTGGACAATGCACCTAACATTGGGATCAACAATTAAAAGTAAATGTATTTTCAGCTGTTGTTATTCAAAAAATTATTTCCCCTCTTATTTCTGTTAACTTGGACAATTCTAACCCACTTCACTTTGGATTAACAAGGTTTTACTGCATTCACGTTTTAGATCTAGAGATATCACTGCTAACTAGTAAGCAATTTGATTACTGAAAATTATCACTAACTTCTGACGCTTATTTCTTAGGTAAAATACAGCATTTATAAAACTAAGCAACAAACCATTATTAAAGTCATTATTCAATAAAAGTGATTAACTTACTCTTCATGTATCACAACTCAATGTAAGGAAACACAGAATTGCCTACATATTTATCACAACCTGCTTAGCATTTACAGCTCTAAAATGCAAGGCTCCATTTCACTGAATCTTAGAACATAACGAATGGTTATGGGAGCACTTAGGAATGCTATCATGTATGTCAACCTTAAAAGAAGCTCAAAGTAAAAATAGTCACAACAAAAGCCCATTTTCTCCCCGTTTATTTTCACAGAAGCCAATGACTATCAAAATGGAAAGAAAGAAAGATCGGTTTCTCCATTCCCACTTCAGAGCTGATAATATGCCAGGGAAGCAATATGTGATGTTACTTCACAAATATACATATTATAATTAATTAGAAAAGAAACTGAAGATGCAGTCTTTAACAGTTTCTAATGAATAATTACGTGACATATTTTTGACATAAGTCAATATGCATGTCTCAATATGCTTGTAATATGCAATTGCATGCACAGTCAATTCAGATTATGTTGTAAGTCACATTCGTTTATGAAACTTCTTTTATATGTCTCATTCTCAGGAAATAAAGAAACTACTGTGTTTTGTAAAAACATCATGCTTTTACTAAGAGTTCATTCAGGTGCACTAAACAGTGACATATTACATATTAACATAATGGCACTATAGTATTCTAGCGCATCAGTACATTCAGGCAGATTAACAATGATTATGCCATTGCTTTTGACATACTGAGGCTTAAGTCTAGGTATTTTCTGATGTGATATGTTCACAAGAATAATACTCAAGTAGCACTTGAGCAGATACCTCTTGCACAACACCATATATACAACTCAGCCTTGGTCAAGGAGATTTTCCATATTCTTCTTTCTTTGTCATATGGTAGGTTTTACTAGCTATCCAAATTTAAATCTACTTATAAAAATATGAAAGAGGATCTATTAGCTCTTATTGCATTTTTAGTGATTATGCTCAAGTTTTAGTACATTTTTGCATATTTTGTTCAAATTTAATATATACCAATTTATATTTCCTCACACAAAATCACAAAGGTAACTAATGTTTTTCTCAGTAATTCCACATGTATATATGATTTAACTGTGTTTTTTTTTACATTTTTTTTTTCCAAAACAAATGTCATGCATTTAAAAATAAATCAATAAAGCAAAAATACTGCAATTTACTTAAACTTTCAACTTTTCAGGAGTTGTTTTAAAGCATCTTTACAAATGTGATTGGGTTTTCAACAATGTTCAACAAAGTTCCATCCAGTTATTTAAAATGGGCTCAAAATGCTTATTTTCTTGGATCACAGACAGGGTTTGAAAAGGATAATAATGCCAACAAGCACTTGAATGTTTGTAGATAGCAAAATGCTATAAAATTATTCTATAATACAAATTAACAGTATTAGTTAATAAGTATAAATCCACTATACCAGAGCATAAAATATTGTGACACACAAGAAGAGGGTCACATTTCTTTGCTTCTGTTATTAAAATCACCCTCGCTTTAGCTATATTTCTCAGATAAAAAATGAAATAAATAACAAAATAAAGCAAAGTTACAAAAGGCAGTATTGTTTAACTCTGAATTCATATGGGGTTTCAAGGTTTTGAACAGCCATGGATTATGAAATAAATTCTAAATACAGATATCTTAAAAGAAATATTTTATTTGAGTCCTGTAGAATTGTGTGAAAAAACATTTTCAAAAACTCATTAAAACATCTAGCATTTTCATTAGGCATTTCTAAAAATTTAGCATTAAAAGGTAACATTTTCCTTTTCTTTATATTTTTAAATTTGTATATCACACTAACCACAATAAGCACAAAGCACACCTAAGGGCTAAACTTTGAGAACTTTGGCCTTTTAAAAGCCAATGCTGAGCTCTCTGTAATTATCCTATTTTGGATGGTCTAGGCAGTAACAACATATAAGTTTTAGGATAAAATGTCACAAGCTCAACATAAAATGAGCTTCTTTATCAACGTAAAACTAAAATGAAATTACAAGAAAATGAATACGTTGGTGCCATTTTATGAATGTTCATTCACTAACGTTATAACTTTAACAGTTTCATGTAGAAATTGGGCAAAAAAATTGCAAGTACTATTATTAACAATACTTGTTGCATTAGTCAGAAATATTTAGGTGTAACATAAAAACCAACCCAATCAGCTTCTACAACATTCCTTCCTTAAAACACAGAATGTTACAAATTTAAAATTACTGGAAACATTTCCATTACTCATACAACATAATAATCTAAGTACTTAAATAGACAGTGCAGGTAACTACAGTCTGAGTGAACTCATGGGCTTTTACAACCATTATTATAGTGATGAATATCTTCATTGCTTAGATGTCTTCTCTTTCACAATGGTTTCTGACCTTCAGAAATAAACCAATGCAAACCTAGCAGATGCTCATTGTAAAAATATCCTACCATTAAGTGTAGAAGAATAAAGTATGCAAATTCTTATGCTATTAAATAGTTCCCTACTCCATGCACAGCCTTTCTTTTTAATTACATCTTTTACCACAACAGACAGGTTTTAGCCTCAGCTCTGATGTCCAAGCAACCCATTTGAGGATCTGCCAAGCACAGCCAACACGACACAAACTGCCAACAAACAATGACCGTTGTTGGGGGACGGATATGGACTACACTAACTGCAATTTACTCACTTGTCATCTCCCCTTCACAGGTTGTCCGCTATACAAAAATTTATTTCCTACATAAACACACACACACATATACATAATAACTATTTACAAGGAAATGAATCACTAAAAAATTGTGCCAACAATAAAAATTCTAAACAGCATGGTATAGAACTCTCTAGTTCTTTATGTGGTTGAAATCTTTAGCCCCAACCAGAATTTCTTTCTAAATCTTTGGATTATTTGGTTTATTATGATAGTGACTCCCAGCCAAACATGGCAATGCTTACTTTTGGCCTTACAACAACAACTTTAACAATATCATCTCGCCTTCCTGATACCAAAGGGCACTAAGATCTTGCTACTGATCAAGACCCCCACCACTAGCAACATTATCCGGACAACTTTCCCTCGTTGTCGAATGCTCACAATTTTTCACCGGTGAATTTTCCTTATTTTCATCTGATGATGTCATTATGAGATCAGGTTTCACATTGTTCCTATCCTTTGTGTCACACGATACACCACTTTCTGATGAAGCATCAGCTGCCGTATCGCTGTTCTCACAGTTCTTTTCTTCACTACTTGACACCTGACCATTGGCAGAATCTGATCCATCTGAGAGCACTTTCAATGCAAGCACCAGGTCCTGTAGAATCTCTGTCTCCTTCACCTCTATTAGCTGGAAGCGATGATTGAATAAAGTAAGGTGTGCAAATACACAGTTCAGGTGTGCATGTAGATTTAGCAAAACCACTTCTCGGAAGTGGCAATGGTACAGGTGTGCCAAGACGTGGAACAAAAGGCGCAGTATCTTTCGAACTATAGATTCAAATGAACTTGGGAACTCATTTGCTGGAATAAAAACAAAGAAAAATTAATGAGACTATTACTTCAGAAGTAAATGAATGGCTCTGCTGCTTAACATCACATTTAAATTTAAATTAACCTTAAAACTGCACATGATTTAAACTAGTTATTTAGCTTACTCATCTTGAGTTCTCAATTGTAATTGAGACGCAAAATGCATAACTTACAATTGCTGCAACTGCTCGGTACATGCGTGACTAAAAATATGAATAAAAGAGCCAACAATAGAGTGCAATTTATAAAACACTATTGGTCTTTGTAACAATATCTCCCTAACTTAGCTTACTGTGATTTGTAATTGTATTAAACCAGCAAGTAAACATTTTAAAATACATTTTATTTAAAGCAATAGTCAGTAATCTAATGATCCTGCATACCGCAATGAAGGGGAGTGTTCTAGAAGCAAGGGCAAGCAGGGTAAGAGTAGTAAATGCTGGTAGATTCTAACAACCTTATATGGCGGATCTGAATTGCTTATGAATGAACTGTTTTGAGTAAATCATTTGAAATAATTCCAATGCATTTGCACTATAGGTTGCACTAAGATATAACAGGTATAAATATTAGTTTTAATTTAATTTTGGAAAGGCAGTACGTTGTTTTTCATTTGAATAAATTTAGTAAGATTTTCCAAATAATTGTACAAACCTTCTATCTATCGAGTGATTCAAATGAATCTCTGCAGTGTGCTCAAATGCATACGGGTGTGGTTAAGTTGAAAGTGGAAGTACAGAGAAGGAATACTAATCTTCTAGCAGGCAGAGACTGTCCTTTCTTCCTCCTACTGCTTGAATACCATAGTGAGAAGGTTGCTTTTCTTAAGTGAAGTTAATTTTGTATTGTTATGTTTGTGAAGTGATGTCAATATGTTGACCATTGCCAACTTAATGAATGTGTGAGTGTGTTAGCGCACTCCCCTCACTGTGGGGAATCATTTGACACTGATACATATTGTAATTGGGGTATGTTTGAAATGTGTCAAATCTTAATGGGCTTAATATGTCAAGTGAAAAAGTAACACCTACAATAGCTTCAGAAGATTTTTAATTTAGAATAATCAGAGAGTATATAAACTTTTTTTTTTTAAAAAAAAGTGAAATATCACAGCTAAAAGTGACGGAGCAATTTGAGAGATGATACAACTATCGTCATGTTAGGCCTTCCAATGAAATGTGTGCTGAAACACTATAAAGAATGTAGTGCTTTTAAAATAATGTTATTCAGATTGGATCATCATGAAGATATCACTTGCTACATTTTCAAAAATAGTCTCTGGTTTCTTATAATACCTGATATTCATTACATTCCAGCATATATGCCATCAGTTTACTCTGACATACATATATGCATATTCACCATTATTTTGACAGAAAGACTACAGAGGAGCTAAATGCCAGCTTCATTCAAAAGCATACCGATTTGTTACTTGTTCAAAACACACTAACAAAATTCATAAACATGGATTATCACAACTTCAGATTTAAGGTATGGAAATGATATTGGGCATATGACCACTGGCAAGTAAGAACTCTGTCTGCAAAATTTGCTGACAAGTTTCCACTTAGATTTCATTGACATTCACTCCTATTTCCTACTTTTAAGTCATGGATGTAACAAAGTTATTGATGAACACTGATGATTTAAGAGTACAGTAAAACCTTTTTAACCTGAACCAGTTTTGAAGAAGAAAAATTTAAATAAAATTATACTGTTTAGCATAGTAATGAAGACTTGTTTTACAGACGATAAATTGAATTCTTGGTAGGTATATAACCAAAATTTTCAATTCTTTGCATTCACCCACAGCTTGGGACCAAAGAAACTTTGGAAAAAGTAGTGACCTGGTGTGTGTGACTTGCCAGAAAACAGATTGAAGAAGAAAAAGAATAGGTGTGGAAGATGATTTTATAGACTTTTTAAAAATAATGATATCTGTTCCAATGTTGATGAAGAAGACATTGAAAACTGGCTACAAATCGACAATGACGAGATGTTATAAACTGCTTATAGAGGAAGGCATTATTGTATCACGCAGTAATACTGAAAATGAAGAGTATTCAGATTCAGAGAGTGTTGATGAACCAGGTGTGGTTAGGAGTCAAACACAAGCAACAGCAAATATAGAGGAATTGATGCTTTATTTTGAGAGTCAATCCAAAACATTGCCAAATGAACTTCCAATGTTAAAGCAGATGCGAGATTGCGCTGCTCATAAGCAATATACTAAACTGAGGCAGCAGAAGTCCACTGTCTATTTTGCTACACACGAGTTTGTAGCTATAAAAGCAAAGTCTCTGAAAGGAATGTGCCACCCTTACTCAGTGGGACAAGGACAGCAAATGTGTGACAGAGAATGCATGCTACACAAGGAGCAGAACCATTAAAAAAACATGCGCCCTATTCACTCTGTACACTAAAACTGAGAAGATTCCTTCACAAAAGTAGAAGCCGTCAGTATGTTTTTGAATGGTCTGTAACTGAACTGACATGGGGTGTCATAAACTACCGAGGGAGGGTGTAGGAACCTTCTCTTACTCCTCTGCATCTCATTCCCCGGAGACTTTCTATCCTGTGGTATACTATACAGTGCAAAATATATAGGCTATTACAGAACATACAGTATACGTGTTTTTAGGTGAAAGTGTGCCGATGGTGTTGTGTACATATTTTTTTATTGTTTTTCTATCATTAACTGGATAACCCAGATTTTCATTAATGCAGATCAGCCCTGGTTCCAGTTGATACAGGTAAACAAGGTTCTACTGTACCTCTTTGAAAAAGTAACAAGAAGTGACATGACCTGGGGAGCTATTAATGGTCAGCATTACACGAAGTATGGCAATCCACGATTCGCTCTATGAGCAATTAGATTGTTTCACAGCTGCATGCCAGGTGGCACCATTCTGCTGAAACCAAAACTCTTGACTGTCCATTCCATTGAAATGAGGCTACAAAAACTCTTATCATTGTACAGTATTTGTTTCCATGGAATTATGCAAGGATTTTCAGACCTCTGGATACCGCCTGCCATGGTAGCATGTCTGCCTCACATTCAAAGAGGCCCTGAGTTCGAATCTTGGTCAGGTGATTTACCTGAAGTTTTTTTTTTCCCCCAAGGTTTACCCTTATCCTAAAAGATGGATGTTGGGTAACTCTAAGTTCTATGGACCCTGGACTCATTTGAGCATCATTTCATCATCCGTTTTTGTTCCATTCCATTCGTCTAATATGACTTAGCATTGGAGGACATAAATCTAAAAAATTACAAAATAAATAAAAAGACTCCCAGATACAGCACTTCTTGCTTATTCATAAATCCACTTAAATGGAAACGTGCCTCATTGGTAAAGACAATTTTGCTCGCAAAGTTATCGTCCTGTTGTTGCACAATAGCAAACTGCTCCATGGCTAGACACAGACTGAAGAAATGCGAGAAATTCAGATTAAAGCGACGACGAGAATGTTTGTGGATATAGCAACAATACAAAACAATGTCGGCAATCGACAAACATTTATCAAAAGATCCAACTCTGGCAGGCTATTGTAATATTGTTATTACGCTTAAGATCCCTATGTACTAGGAAAAACTTCATTTGCAAGATTCTAAGCTTAAGCTTTACAATGTTTATTTTATGTTTATGTGATTAATTGTGAATGGTTCCATTACAATGATTATCAAACAGTTTTTAAGTTTACATATGCTTACACTTTTATTTTCATTATAAATTGGACTTAACTCTTAACAGCAATTATTGTTGAAAATTATATACATGCTTAGGTATTGCACTTAAACTTAACATTTCATACAGTCAGAAAACAATGAATGACTAGCAACAGCAGTTTTGTTCTGAGGGCTAATATGGAAAGTTGTTTTATATAATGAAATAAATGACAGAATGATAACCTTTTGGAATTGTTGGAAATCTAATCTGGATTTAAATGTAAAAAAAGATCTATTCATGCTTCACTGTTGTGATACTATCAATACCTCAAAACTTAGTGGTATAAAAGTAAGTGTAACACTTTGATAAGCTTTGGATATTTTTGAATTTTTAATCTAACAATATTGAACTTGTTGCACTTAACAACTAGATTCAGACATAGCTGATGTCAAGGCTTGCTACATGACTGCCGATTAGCTCACAATCTCTACACAGTATGAGGAAACTCGATCAAGGACATCCACTCACCAACTGAGAAGTAAGCTAAACTTGCCGAAATCCAAAGTGTGAAAAGTGCTTGGCTACTTCCTTAAAAAGAAGGCGCATCACAGCCAAACACTTAAAAAAATCTAGAGGATGAAGGCTGTATAGCACAAGCAGCCACGTGTCATGATCTGTTATACACTGTAGATGAGAAGAACCTAATGAAGTCCCTAAGTGGCAACAGAACTCTCCCAAAGTCAATGGTTGCTATCACGTCATGAAAAATTAAAGTTGTGGCTCTTTTATGTTTGCTGAACATACAGTTACCATGACAAACTACCTGGACACAGCGCAGTTGATCCCGGGACACAATTGCAATAGGATGGTACCCCTGACTCATTTGTCAACAATGCTACCCCACTGCATAAATTGTGGGGTATCAGCTACCCCACTGCATAAAAGTCTCAATGAAACTTTTCCTAACAGGTGGATAGGAAGATAGCAGATCAAATGTGGATTACCTACTCTCTTGACGTTTTTGCATGGGTTTTCATTGTGGACCAAGTTTATGCTACCAGGGTGCCATGTTTGGATGAGTTGAACTAAGTGATTAAGTGAGGCATGCTTCTAATAACCCCTCAAACTCACAGCACATGTTCTGCATGGCAATGGGAACAGTGTTGATGAAGGTGGAAGTGGAGTTAGACCAATGTATCTACTATCTAAATATAATTTCTATTTTGTTGAAAATGGATGCTTACTTTATGGGACCTGTTCTAGACGTTCTCGGGCTTCGAGCAAGCTATAGTGATGTAGAGCCATCGACGTTTATCCTGATGATGAGAGCAATGCACACTCCCAAAACATTGATGTCTCTACATCACAGAGAACGTCTAGAACATATATGTTGCCAGGAAAGCTTCAGATCATATTTCATTTATAGGACCTGTATTATTCCCAATTAGTATCTACACACTAAAACTAATTGACAGGTACTGCAATTAAATATGCGCTAGGAAGCTGTTTTCACCATCATAAGCTGAAATAAACTGAGTACTAGAGTTAACAGTTGGAAGGCAGAAATAAGAGTGATAATAAGGAAAGATTTCCTATAATTCCTTGATAACAAATTGGCCTACAACAGCAGTCTTCCTGTTAAATATCCCCCACATATGTTGCCACAGCAACAAATAGTGGTTGCCACTCTCTGCGCGTGTTTTGCTCATGTCCGCACTTCCTAGTGACATTTTCACTTACACTGCAGGAGAAATAAACTGGTTTTGATATTAATTAATGATAATATTCATTAAATATTATAATATTTTGAAAAGAACAACTCAGCAGACTGAGCAAGTTAATATGCCTGGTCCATGAATTGTGTGCTGATCTTAGGTTGGTTATTATAGAGTATTTTGGTGAATGGATACTTTCAATCCTGAGGATGCTATTGGAATTCAGTACCTTTGTTTTAACATTATGTTAAGATACAAATTCTGTTCCTGAATTCTGAAACTAATTGCATTCTTAAATAGTTAAGACAAAAATCGTCACTTGTATTTACTAGCTGCCCTGGTGTGATTACATGGCTTAGCTTCAATAACCTGACAACACGTGTTATCTTTACTCGACTACCACAGCCAGATTGTCAATACATGTCTAACAGCTGACCAGGCACCATAACTTTTGTTCCCCTGATTTCAAGAGTTAACCAAAATATTAAATGTTATTGTTTATGATATGTTATGACATAGTACACATAGTTTAACAAAACTTTATGTGACTATCATATAATTTCTAGTACTTAACCTGATTAAACACACATTTATAAATCAAATGTCCTACTATGTGTTTCCAATGGGAAGAGTTGTCACCTGTAGCCAATCAGAGGCGTTAGAGCCTTCACTGTTGCCACCTCGTTATGTCCACTCCTTTTATATTTCCCTCTCTCTCGCATACTTGCGAGTGTTCTTGGCACTAACGCAAACTGAATTTTCCAAAGTTTTATAATAATGCAGTTGCTGAAATCACAATTGCAACATGGATATTCGTATATTACGCAAATGATTTAAATATTTAGTTTAAAGTTGATTATAGTTTAGGAATTACTTATTTTTCTAATCCAACAAAAATACCAGCGGTGCATCCGTATAGCTGTGAAAATTTTTTACGTTAAGAGATAATTTGCATTGTCATTGTCTTCATCATCTGAGTGCTGCAAATTTATGATGATAGGTTCCAAAACCTTTTATGTATTATTTCTTTCCAGAAGTCGTGTTCTTGTAGTTTATCTGATGTCTCACACAGTTTACCCAGTTTTGTTGTGTTCCTTGTCAATTCCTTTGTAAATAAGTGGGATCAACGTCAGTTTAAAAATGTTATTTCTGTTTGCAACAAAATTTGAGCCCACATTAACTCAATTGGATTGTTCTAAGGGGGCGGGGGGAATTTGGATTGCATCTCACTGATCCAGCTGATACACTTTTTCCTGGAAGGGTAACTGAATAATGCTGCTTTGAACACGAGAGTAAATAGAGATTACAAACCATTCATAAACAAAGGTATAATGTGACCAGACACGTTCTGCCAGACTAGCAAGAAGTGTATCGTTACCTCTCATCGAATTTAACAAACACCTTGGCCTATTCATCTTTCACCATGTCATGTCAAATGTTTACGTTTCAGTTCTGAGTAATTTCAAATATACACTCACGCATACATGCCAACCAATGATGATATTCATTACAGTGCTTACTTGCAATGCGTTATAATATAATGGTATCTACTTTATTTGTATTAGGAAAACTATTTGAGCTAAAAATATGGGGGTTTACTCTCTCTTTCCTCATGGATCAGGTTTTGCAAAATCTGAATTTTTGTCTTAGCGTGAATAGTATTTATTACAGATTGATTAGACTGGTGTTCCTCACACACCACTTAGCAGGAATGCAATACGACAACTCTGTAGGACTCCGATTGGTTGCTCACCTAGTAGAGCTCAAGGACTAACACCTTCCCATTTGAAACACATAATAGGCAAACCCTTACTTACCATACTTAGTGGGAAAGATGGATTCATCACTAATAGTCTTTTGCGTAAATGTCATTACATAGTCTATATATTGGGGAGCAGCCACTCGGGTCTTCTTTCCCTTATCGTCAAACCACAAATATGTCCTGTAACATGAATACATAAGCATTTCAACAACACTAATAAGACCAACACCTGAGAACTTGAAAGCAAGAGCATTATCAACATTCTACACTAATTAAATTGAACATCTATACCTATTTCACTAGTAAAGAAATTCATGTTGACATTTTTATCTTTCTCCTACTCAGAGGCTCTGTTTTTTAAGACATTTTTATTATATGTTTTACTTTACTGAGCTGTATCTTTTTATTTTAATATTATTCTTATATTATATGCTTATAAAAGCAACAAAATTTTAGGTGAAGAATTTGCATCAAATACATATTTGAAAGTGTGTAGATAACTGCACCAAATTTTTAAATGGAATGGTAATAACATCGCCCACTCAAATAACCTAATATAAGTGAAGAACTGCACCTATTGGTTAAAGACATTTCTATGCCACGACAGGCATAAATTGGCATATTTCTTAGTTTGGTTATTCAAACCTGCCGGATCCATCACAGAAATATTGGAAAGCAAGAGCAATGTTTATAAACTCACTGATATAAAACCCAGTTCATTGACAAATATCTGCATTTCATTACTTTACATTAAAGGGAACAATATATTGTTTATCAATGAAATTTATTTTAAAATTTTAGTGTAACTGCTAACATAATAATATACAAAGTTTGTAGAGTATTTATCCAAGAAGAATCTCTGTATTTAAATTAACTCTGAGCATAAATCCAAAAAATTCCACAATGTGGTAGAGATTTATCTGATATGCCTTGTAAATTTTCACATTACTAAACTAATTAAACCAAGAGTTCCAACCTGGTTTTCTTTAATTACCTAAATGAAAAGAGGCATTATATCACATTAAACTCAATCTACATTATACCTTAAATAAATATATTTTATTACAATAATTTTGAATAGGATGATTTCAACTATAGGAGAAAGGGAAGCAGTCCAAATAGTTAAGCACATGTTTCACTGTTAAAGTCGGAACAGTAACTGTGATAGAGCTTGAAACTTTCAATTTATTTTGGATTACAGTATGCACAAAAATGATATAATGCTGCAAACATGAGGGTGGATAGCTATAATCACAGATTTATTATTCTACTTTGATGAAAAAGAAATTCTAACGGCTCTGTCACTATCTATCTACAAGGCTAGCACTTATGATATACCAATTGCATTGTCATATATTACGAACAGTAGAGACTTACAGTGTTGATGCACACTCTATTTGAAAGAAAAAGTTAAAATTTCATCTAAACTACTGCAGGATCTCAGTACACCTGTATGATCACTACGCACTACTCAGAAGTGTGAAATGTCAGAAGACTTATGTAAGACAGGGTTCTTCAGTTAAAACATAACGGGCACATGGCATTTCGTCTGTGCACAATTTGGTGTGCCACAGTCAGCTTTGGTCCTAAATAAACTCTGTGCGTAAAGCATGTGTGACAGTCTTACCTCATAGAAGATGCTGGAAATGTTGTCCACCCTCGGCTAAACAAGTATTATATTGGGAGAACACATTCTGATTCACACAGTTAACTTGGGCCACTGCAATGTTTCCAATTTCAATTCTAATATTTGTTTTAGTTCTACCAGTACACGAGGATTTGTCTTGTAAACTGTGTCTTTCAGGTTAACCCATAAGTAAAAATCACACACTGTTAAGACTGGGGGAGTGAGAGGGCCACATACCAGCACTAATCACTCTTATCTTCAAACACTTTCCTAATTTTATTCATGGACTACTCTGCTGTATGGAAGTAGCAGAATCTTGTTGAAACCACTTATAGGATTTCTATTCTGTCAGTTCATGATGAAATAGGGTCAAAATTTCAGTACCCCTCTACATTTAGTCAGCTTGTAGAATATTGGTTTGACTATTATGTGTCTAGCGCTAACAGCACACCGAACTCCAACTTGCCAATAATAATGGATTTCTTGAACTGATGTGGATTTTCAGAGACAAATCTTCATACATAGGAAGAACTAAAACAAACTATTAGAAATGAAATTGGAAACATTACAGTGGCAGAATGTGTTCTCCCGATATAATATGCTTGTTTAGCCGAAGGTGGACAACATTTCCAGCATCTGCTATAAGTATTATATATGCTTTATGTGCAGAGTTTATGCAGCAGCAATGAAGACTGTGGCACACCCAATTGCACACTGGCAAAATGTTGTATGCCCATTAGGTTTGAACTGTGTAGAATTCTAGCCTCACCCCAGTCCCTTAAGTTAGTGAGAAACTTGCTCTCATGTTCTGTCAGCACTTTTCTTTCATCTTCTGAACCTATATGTCATCATTAAAGACATACAGGAGTTTTAACTAGTAAACTGACATTTACCAAAATAGATGTGACATCCTTAACAAAATCAAAGCTGGGCAGGGAATTTGCTGTATGTTACTAGCATTTTAAAAAACTGCTTGCAAAATCTTGAAAGACATACCTTTTTTAATTCATTCTGCGATAATTTTATTCTTTATATCATCTTTCCTATACATTCCAAGTAGAAACTCTTACCTTAGTCCTGGGCCAGTCATATCTGGACATCCCGACATAGTACAAAACTCTGAAATAGTTCCATATACCAGGTTTATGTGGTCAAAGAACGCAATAGCTGAAACAAGGAAATTAATTTTAGTGAAAAGAGCTAAATTAACCCTCTTTTGCAAATGTAATTCTTCTCTTGCTCTTTTTCATACCCTCCCAACACGCACACACACATGCACGCGCGCACACGCACGCACGCACACGCACACGCACACACACAAGAGACCCAAAGCATGTTTCTGATGAAATTTTTATGTAGAATTTTTGTGAGGGGTGCAATACTTCTCAACTACTAGGTATATGGTAGAGAAAGTAAAAGAGGATAAAGCTTATTATCATGACTGTATCATTCCTAGTTGTTATTCTCAAGACTTGCTGTATTCTAGTAACAGTAAGAGCCACTTAAACTAATCTTCAAAATTCACCCTTTTCTTTTTCAACAATATATGCACTGAAAAGGGGTAGGTATTACAGTTAATACTGTTTCAAGGTAAAAGAATAATCCATCAAAGGAACCAACATTAGCATTCATACAATATCAACATCACAGATTTTTGGACTGTATATCCAAATTGAGCAAGCTGATTATGTCTAGGCAGCATGACAAGAACTGAATGTTTAATTTAAAAAATGCTTTAGTTATTAAAACTCTGAGCTGTAATGTCTCTATCTTACAACAGACTGACGAAAGCAATCTTAATAATTTTAAACAGTTTCTTACTGTAGTATAATTGTTTTATTACACAGAAATTGGTATTGAGTCAGAAAGCATGTTATAAAGCAGTTTCAAAACAATCTTCAATTACATTTTAAACACCATAAGCACACTGTAATTTTTATTTGCATTACTTCAAAGAAACAATGTAAACACAAATTCTTGCTAGAAAAGCCAGAATATCGGCTGGCCCCATAGCTCAGTCGGTAGAGCCCCTGCCGTGCTAGGCGTCCTGGTTTCGATTCCCGACGGTGGAATTTTTCTCCGTCCAAGATAATTCCCCATCTTCCCCAGAGTCTGGAAGTATGAGAGTGCAAATGTGTGCGTGATGTAATGATTAAAACCAACCGAACAAGAGTTAACACTTTCGATTTGTCTCCAAAGGAGAACGGCCGCCGATATGACCATTGCAGTTAAAGGCAGGGTATAAATGGAACATAATAATTAATAATAATAAAAAGCCAGAATAAATCTGTTTTCTGAAATTAAAGGAGTTTAAATGAAGGCTTAGTTTGTGTAAGATGTCCAGTTGTAACTTTCTGCAACATGGTGCTAATACACTCCGTTCTGATAGAGCATATGGCTCTCAAAAGCCTCAATTAGTTTCATAAAGAATTTTCTTTAAGATTTTTAGAATCAATTTTTCTCCCAGATACTATTTCCTCTGGTCAAAACAGTAATTAAATTATTTCCAGCTCTGAAGCTTAGTTTTCTGTTTTATCCTATAAAATCTGTTCCTATTTTATAAGATGTTCCTTTAAAATAAATTCTCTTAATTTTAATACATAGGATGCTTATAACAAAATTTATTTATAGAAAATGGAAGAAGTGAACTATTTATTAGTTTTGGTGCTGAATTGTCTGAAAGACGTGTTAAAAAGTAAATTTATGCAACTAAAAACCTTTGGAATCACTCATAAGAAATAAGTAAAGGTGCACTTTAACGGCGTAGATTCTCTTGGTATGGAATGACATCATAGAAACAAGCTGTTTCCAACTGCAGAGTTCTGAAATATGCGAAAACAGAGAAACGTTGCCAACACATTTTCAATTATTATAAACCGTGATACTGTAATGGGAATACTTTGAGGTAAGCTTAATATGAATACAGGGAAATGTTACCAACGCATTTTCGTTTTCTTATTACTAACGATACTGTAATGGGAACACTGTGTAGATGATGATGATGATGATGATAATAATATAATCAATTTTCTATTATCATCATCATCATCATCATCATCATCGAAGCTGTTGGGACCAGAGTGGGTAAGCAATGATCCACTGCCACAATTTCCTTACGTCAGTTTCCTTATGTATTACAGTATTGCTAGTTTGCTTAAGTAGTGTTGGTATTTTGCGCGAAAGCATGCTTTGGATGTTGGCAACGCTCGAGCCATGATGTCATGCCTGCCATACTGCTACACTGTGAAAGTGCACCTTTACCATTATGTCATCTTTTCATAAAAGACAGTATATGTTTATGAAGTATCCATTGATCACTTGAAAAATAATTTGAAAGAATGCAACAACTTAGGCTTTCACGGCTGGCATCAATCCAATAATATGTGGAAGTTTCCAGGCTTACTGGCTGTGGTCTAGTAGGAAAAATTGAACTTCTTGACAAAACACTTAAATTCCAAAGTTAAATGAAATTACCCCTTTTATGAAAATGTTCAAAATAAAGGTGTAACACAAGGAAATCAAAATGCTTTCTCAATTTTCCATTCTCAAAAAATATTTGACTGGTACCAAAAAATGTAATTCTTAATGAGCAATACAGTGAACTGTTTAGTGTAAGAACAACATTGAATGTTTCCGAGACAATTTTTTAAATTTTATTTTCGATTGCCGCCAGCAATAAAAGATGTAAACTAAACTTTATGGCCCATGAAGGGCCAAGACTTACTTGCCCGGCCATCGCAACACCCACCTTGAACTATAACAGCATCTTGAGTGAGGGAGCAGAGTATAGGGTGGGACGTGGTTTGGTCTTCACAATCTGGAAGCGGGATGGTGAGCATAGAGCTAAGGACGGGGAAGGGGGAGATGACCCGGTGCCTGGGATGAAGGTTCGGAAGAAGACATGAAACATAGGTGAAAGTGATGATGCAGTAGTTCTAGAATGAATGTCGGTGGAACCATAAACAAATCTGTACGTTTTGACCATCATAAATTACACATGCGGTCGCCTGGTACTGAATCCGGGGCACCTTAGCGAGAGGAGGGTGGTATACTCATTCAGACACGGCGAATTCCTATTATTGAAAGATATTTTTATCTAATCAGCGCTCAATGATATCACAAGAAAGAAATTATTAAATGAGCCAATTAGGTGGGTTTTACTTTTAATTTATTAAAATTCATTATCTCCTAGCCAGACATTTACATCACAAATAATAAAGTATTAAAATACAAGTCACTTACTATGTGATGCTAACCACTCATTATAATCCAGCCCTGCAGGAAGGTCTACTAGCACTCGGAGATCAATGTCTGGCAGTTTACGTTCCAGCACAGCTTCTTCCAAATATAATTTGGGGTCATCAGGACACGGTGTAGATGGCTCTTTGTCTTTCCGTCGGGCTTTCCTGCAATCAGAAATTAAATGGATAAATAATACATCAATCAGAAACTTCACTGTTTATATTTAGTGTCTGTTTGGCATTATTTTGACTGTAATTTTACAGCAAATATGTCAGTGCAATGGATGTAAAAATATTTAAAACTTGATTTGGCAAAACTTCTGTTGCTTATATTCGCTAAAATCAGTGAACGAAATTGCCCAAAACCGCTGAACTGATTTTGCAGACTTCTTTTTGTTTCTCAAAACTAATATTCTTTCATTTAATTTACTGCAGTTTGTACTGCATGAAAGCAGATGTAGTGTACTGGCAAGTCTTCAGAAAAGTGCTTCACAACTGAATGACGGCACAACATATTCTTGTTCAAATTACCAATTTATTTTAACTATTACCATTTTGCTTTCAATGGAACTCATGGCCTACTCAGAAGAACCTAAAACTTGATTCTACAATTATGTTTTGTAACAGGAAGAGGGGAACCGGACATTATTGATGAATCCATATGCGACAGCAATTCGGCAATTCTTGGAAAGATCTTGGCGCATAAGATTCTGATGGCAACAACGTCTAAGGATATTGTTCGCCAGTGACCTCTGGCGTCTTCCAATGACCTCGTTATCGATCTCAGGACGCAAATAGAACACACTAAAAAATCAACAGCCGCGCCTGGATTCGACACGGGAACTTGCGTGAAATAAGTTAAAAGTGTTAAGTAAATGCCAAATGGCCACTTTCGGGCATGTTATTTGACGTCATGTGAAACTAAACTTCTTAAGTGTCCGCATAGATAGGAAATGTTAGAAAATCTTGCTCATCACAGAGTTCAAAATATGGCCAAAGTACTTCAAGCATAAATCAATTTTCTCGCTTATAGCTCCCTTTGCAAAAATAATGTTGCGTAAGAACTCTTAATAATTCTTTTGCTTCTATTCTACGAGCATTTATTTTATTTTGTCAAGTCGTTTGTTGACAAAAGGGGAGCAAGTTGCGTAAAAAAGTGCCAACAAAAGTGACCTTGAACATACATA
Organism: Mantis religiosa; assembly: GCA_030765055.1. Lineage (NCBI taxonomy): Eukaryota > Metazoa > Arthropoda > Insecta > Mantodea > Mantidae > Mantis > Mantis religiosa. Next base: position 156,610,375 of record CM060951.1, on the reverse strand, counting down.
CATGCTGTGTGTCAACATAAAATAGATCCGATAGAAGTGTATTACGGCTCAAGCAATTAGTGGGAATGATGACTAGAAATGCAGTGAGAACTTTTGTTTCTGCTAGTAGACATTCTGCACCCCATTACATCTTTACTTCTCAAGTTCTGTGAACTGGTGGCCAAATTGCACATGTGTACTTTCAGAAGAATCAGATCGGCCAGGAATCAGATTAAGATTTAGTTTCATCTACGGAAGGTTTATCTCCGACGCTTCCTGATCTTAAATTCACAAATACACGCACTGCGCTTAGTACCATACAGACTAATTGACATTTAAGTTTATGAGTGAAAACGTAACACTTAGAAACACAGCAAAGGTACCACAATGAACAGCTACATGAATGGAGTTATATTTTACATCTGGAAAAGAGAAATGGAATACGTAATCTTTATATTCGTGATTCGTCTATACCACGTTATTCACAATACCTTTTCGCTTGTAACTACTTGCAATTAAAGCACGAACAGCTGTGTTGCATATAAAGCACGAAAACATCATACAAATCATGTCGAAGTAACAAGCTCATCAGAAAGAAAAAGAAGAAAACCAAAAACCTAAGCCAAGAAAAAAATATATATAGTGTAAGTAACCCGCGTGGTTTTATTAATGCTAGCTTATTTTTGTGTATTTTTGCATAACTGAGAAACCACAAAGAAAATACTGTGGCATTATATATATATATATATATATATATATATATATATATATATATAGTATAACTGCACTTTAAAAAATGCCACAGCATCTTCTTTGTGGTTTCTCAGTTATGCAAAAAATATACAAAAATAAGCTAGCATTAATAAAACCTCGCGGGTTACTTACACAAGATTAAGGACATACATTTTATTTATATCGTCTTTTCAAACTGTAATTATTTCAATCAAAACCTTTAGAACAGTTCTTCTGAGAAAGGAATGCATATAAAGAGTTACTTGTGTTAGTAGTATTTTTGTGTCACATTCTTAAAGATGTTGGACTTAGAAATATGAATTAAAGTATGTGTCTAACTTTTTTTGGCTATGTTGCTCACACTAGAAAGATTTGCCTAAAAAGTTTTTTTGTGGGTTCGGCGACCTCAAAACGTGCATTTCCCCACATGAATCCCTTTTATACACATGATTGGTGATCGGCCTGAAGGCTGGTACGAGCTTCAGAAGGCAGATGAGATGAAATGCGGGGGAAATGGAGGTAAGAAAAGGGCTACGGAACCACTGGTCGCATGAATAGCGGGCGAAACCAGATAAGCCGAAGAAAACCAGGCCAAAAACAGCAAAATTCCCAAAACTCCAAATGCGGTCAATCTGATGATCTCTGGATTAGAGGTAGGTGGTCTAACCACTCGGCGCCCGCTTTGGTAGCGTGGATGGTAGCGTGTCTGTCTCACGTTCAGAGGTCCCAGTTCGAAACTAGGTCAGGGTGAGTTACCTGGATAAGGTTTTTTCCGGGGTTTTCCCTCATCCAGAAAGACGAATGTCGGGTAACTAAGCTCTATGGACCCTGGACTCATTTGAGCATCATTTCATCCATTCCATTCATCGTCCGATATGACTTAACGTTGGAGGACGTAAATTACAACAAAAAACACCACTCGGCTACCGCGCGGCTAAAAAATAGAAACTCGACAAATTAAAATATCGCATTTCTTGTCCCGACTGTTTCATATTATGGCCAATCCCGTAAGATACAGTCGGCCAAACCACTGATAAAGCGTTTGAACCGGGGAATCCGAGTCGGTCAAACATTGGAAAAGCATTGGCTATTCTTTGAGAAAGTTCGTTATCTATGTACATTCTATCAAAATCTGTAACACTACATTAATGTGCATCCCTAGCAACAGGGAACTATGAGAAGTCGGCAGAAAACGCGAGTTAGTTACAAATAACTGAGCGATTCGAGGCTTGTAACGTATTGCTATGAGTTACATAATTCGTCACAAATTAATGGACAATATTTCTCCCTCCATTCCTTTGCAATTCGGTCTCTAAAGGGTTAAGAGTGGAAAAACACTTTCAAGGATGTAGCCTGGTAATTTAAACTATAACTATGCAGTAAACCTAACTAGGTTAAAAATTACAAAAACGTGGAATGTAAAAGAATGAGGATAAGGATGTTCTTATCTTATATATTAATTCTTTGTGGTCATAAGCCACTTCCAGGATACAGAAGTATTTTATGGTTTTCCGTGCGGATGTTGTTCAGAAGTGTGTACATATTCTGAGCATCACGCAATAGAGCTTGCATGAAAAGTCCATGTTAAATTTGGTTTAAATTTAAGACATACACTTTCAGATGCATTGATACATCAAAATACCTTTTTCGAGGAAAATAGCTTCTTTAAAGAACTGTATAAAAAGGAAATACTTCACGGAAGGTAAGCGAGTGTCCTTACAGTGAATGGAGAATTCAAGGTTTGGAATACAGAGCTAAATATATTTTAAAGTATTAATTAGTGACTGCTTTCCTGTTAAAGAGTGATAACTCACTATTTCGCTTTTCTTTAATGTTGCTTCAATTTTTAAAGTTTTGTTGCAACATCACTAGACACGTGCTTGCTTCTTCGATTGAAGGTAGCTTAGGCTTTAGGTTTACCTTCCATACAGTTTATTTACTTATCTCTGTTGAAAGTGGAAATTACTTCAATACAGTACACTCACTTGCTCTTTATCGCCACGTTGATTTTGGAGGCAGTAGGCAAAGCAAGTACCAACGCACTCTCAAATGAGGGTCTAGGAAACTATCAAATAAGTTGTTTGGAATTAAGATTTTAACATCACTTCCAAGCGATATCACAACTTGGTTTTCCGCTGTTCAACTACTTCCAACTGATGATAAACTATTTGCTGAAATACTATTTGTTGCATCAGACGTTGTATAGACAATCTGATTCTATAAGTTTTAACCACTGCAATATGTCAAATTCAACCCCGTTTTTCGCAACACAGAAATTAGTTGCTGCAAAGCTATGAAGCAAATAGCACAAGGTTTATCGGCATTCGTAAGCAGCGTGAGCTATCATCTGCAAGGGTCATATAAATGACAGATAGGCTTTCTGACAATCACGATGGCCGCCTACCATGAATGCGACCATTCCGGCATGATTTGAACATTGCGTGATTATGAATATAGATAAGCACTGCTACCTGCGGCACGCAAGGATCCCGATACCGACTTGAGTTTGGGATGGGTGCTTCTATGATGCCCGGTATAAAGTGCTTTAAGTAACAAGTGGGATGATATAATAATAATAATAATAATAATAATAATAATAATAATAATAATAATAATAATAATAATAATAATAATAATAATAATAATTCCTCATTCGAATACATAGATTTACCATCTTTCATATTGACTTAAATCATTTATACCTAGCACATTGAATTGAACAATAGTATAATAAAGGACCTAATGAGTTAAGCTGCATCAAATTTCACTCTCAAATTACACTGTCTATGTCCTAGGTGCCATTCACAATGTCGAATACAATTAAGACAGAAGCCAATCGCAAGAGAGCTTGAAACAGCTGAGCTAATATGGCGATGTGTGAAAGGACTACGTACAGTGCACATGATAAAAGAGGTTAAGTACAGTATCAAATCAAACAGGTTAACTTGTACCAAACAAGCTACATTTGAAGTTATAGTATCCCAATCATTCCTGGTCTGTTATCTTACATAGAAAGTGCTTTAGCGAGGCAACACACAAGGAAAATCTAACGAGAGATGGTGGAATAATCACGTGATAACGATGCCCTCTGGCTAGCTAGTTTATTTGACGTAGACGAACTTGAAAGTTTGGATCTTGCAAGCCTCTCAGTTCACCAATGTATAGGTACATGGCTAATTGTGAATAGTTCCATGGCAACACGTATATTTCGTTTTTAAGACTGCGTTATGCCTAAGCTTAATTTTCACAACGCGTGCATTTTACATGAATCTAGCATCCTTATCATATCCGGACGACGAGCATAAACACTACAAAAGTGATTACGTTACACATTCCTCTGCCTTGCCTTCTTGTGGTGGGTAGGCAGTACTGTTCGCCAACCAAAGAAAAGTCCCTGAGAGGAATATGCCAACCTTATACAGTGGGACAAGGACAGCGAATGTGACAGAGAACGCATACTATACGAGGAGTAGAACCGTTAAAAATGCGCTCTATTCACTCAGTATATAAAAACCGAGGTTTATTCACAAAAGTAGAAGGCGTCAGAATGGTTTTGAATGGGTTGTAACTGAACTGACCCGAGTGTCAAACATGTCGAGCCCCCACCCCCTGCGTCTCATTCCCCAGTGACTTTCTTTGCTGTGGTAAACAGTACTCCGTAAGGCAATTTATTTTGGTCGTGCATATACACGAAAGTCAAAAGCGAGCTGAGCAGTTTGCCCAGATACACCAGACTACTGACAGGAGACAGCTTTCTTGTGGACGCCACCTTGAGCGTGCAGCACAGATTATGAAAAGCATATCAGTATCAAATTTGAGTTCTGCCTGAGTGAGTTATCATCATACAATACAATTACTACAGTCATATTGTGCTAGTTTAAACATGTGTACCCCTGATTGTTTTTTGTACTAAATAGTGCCAGGTTCTCGATAAGAGTTATTAAAGTTTACACTAACATATTAAAATATATTTAAATGTTAACGTCAATCCCAAGCCTATAAAATAATGTTACTTGTTAAATGTGTGTCACAACATTCCTTTGTCGAAGTTCTATGCTCCACTTTTGCGATCTGTAATCTGCGTGCTGACATATAATTTGATGATTTTGGAACTCACCCGGGACATAACGATGACAGACACTGCAGAACTACGTTGCCGATGACCCCACCCACCTTCTCCGGGAACACCGTCACGCCGTCCAGGTCCTGCCAAGGCATCGCCTCCACCGAGCCATCTTCCTCGCTCAGACAGACTGTACGAGTAACGGGTGTAACATGAACTCGTTTTGGGAGCAACCGTTACCACGTCTGTCTCTTTCTCGCACACATACGCCACTATGTATATATAAACTGTACATGCCGACTGTATGCAACAGGTGCGTGTCTCCACGAAACAGCGCTGCGGCGGGGTGTTCTCTACTGGGCCACCAGCCTTCGTTAACAAATTCATCACTTATGTCTACCGCGAAGCATCTATCAGCATACGTAAAACAACTTAAATCGATCAACGTACGAGGATTAGTACATAATGCTAATGTCAAATTTCGTTAAAATCAATAACGCATTTACGGCATTTAGTATCGGTTATATTTACGATTCATGTTACAGCATGATCACCATTGACACTTAACGCTATGAATACGTTTATGATTGGCAATGCTGTGACTTGAAACTGTAACTATAGCAACCATCTCTGGCAATGTTTCGATCGATCCGTTATTAAATCAAAGAGTTTGTTAAATACATGTTTACATTTAACATACAGCATATAAATTAATCCCAGTCCAAGTTAATGGACTCATGTTAGAGCCCGAGGAACTATACCTATTCGTATAATTTGTCTAATTCTGTAGAAAATATCAGCAAAAAATGTATTTATCAAAAATGCCACTGTTAGCAGCATTGAAGAACCACGTTATCTTAAATATTATTTGCACATTTAATCTCACAACGTTCAAAGAATGTTATACCTGTATTCAAGGATAATCATAATAAAGTTAGATATGTATATCATTTACGAATTCCATTATATGCCTAAGAAATTATTTAACAATTGGATATGTGCTATAACCTCTAGTAAAAATGATTTATATTGTTATTCGAATAATTTGCATATCGATAAGTTTGTGCAGGCGGTCTTCAGCTGAAGTAAGCAGAATTGGCCAATTGTCTTAAATCATGTTAACGAAAAGGACTATCTGAATATATTCGTAAAGAATCAATTGAACTCGTGACTTACTGGATCTGGTTGCGCTATATACATCCCAAACAAGAAATACCCTTTAAAGTTTAAAACTGTTCTCCACCTGTTTAGGCTCCATTCTTCCTATGTCCATACTGATATTTTTATAAATTGATACTTTGTGTGTTACGGATCCGCTGTGGATGAATAAAATGACGAGCAAAATGGCACGAGCTTTTTACACTGCACATTTTGAAAGTAATGTATAGATTATCACAGCGGGAAAAATAATTTTAGAAATGTTTCCCTTGAAGAAAGTACAAGTAAACATCCTGCATGAACAAGGTTTAGAACAGGCCGCGCCGTGGCTCAGTGGTTAGACTGCTTGGCTCTCACCAAGGCGGCCCGGGTTCGATCCCAGGCGACCGCAAAGTGAGATTTGTCGTGGACAACACGGCGCTGGGGCGGGTTTTCTCCGGGACCTCCGGTTTCCCCCGCCATCTCATTCCACCGGTGCTCCATCTTCATCTCATATATCAGTGTCACCGCCTGCGGTGCCGTATGTAGTAAAAGCCGGCGTTAAACACTACACATTTCATTTCAAGGTTTAGAACCATTAAATATGTGGTATTTTTTATTTTCATTTTATCTTTCTTTCTTTTTCCTTTTATTTTTAATTTACGTCCACTGACGTCAAGTCGTATCGGACGACGAATGAAATAGGTGAAATAAATCCAGGGTTCACAGAGCTTAGATTTTCCCGACATTCATCTTTCAGCATAAGGAAACCCTCGGAGAAAACCTTATCCATATAACACGCCCAGGCCGATATTCGAAATCTGGACCTCTTATAACGTGAGACAGACACGCTACCACCTACGCTAAAGAGGCGGGCAGCGAACTACCTTGATGCGCATTTCTCATAAGGCCACAAGTAATACTTTGTTTTTAAATATGCATATTTTTCGTACATAATCTGCTTCCATTGGCTTTCTGATAGAAAAAAATGTGCGCGCGTATGTGAGATTTACACAAACATTTATTATAATTAAATGAAGTAATAACCGAGTGCTGGAATTATTACCAAAGGATTGGGTTTCGCAAATTATTGAAGCAATTGTACTGGGGATTTATAATATAGGGAGAAATCATGTTTAAGCATTTTAATCAAAATACATAATTATTTTCTTTGGTGATCGGAGAAGCAAAGGGTGTTAAAAATGAAAGAGAATAGCTGAGAATTCAGATGTCAAGAGAAGTCATTCGCATGGGAGTTCTTTGATAAAATACCACTATTCAAATTTCACTGATTATTTATCTTTAAACCGATTAAACGCTTTAGAAACTCAAGGCAGCTTAATAACGAACTTCGCAGCATTTGCTGCACTGACCAATGGCTAAGCCCGATTTGTTATAACTTTTCCCCATTGACATGTCTTCTGTGCTCTTCCCTTTCCTTTTTCCCTGATTTGATAATGTATACTGTACTTCTTTAAAGAATGACGTACGTGACAAACAAGACCTGTGCGATGCAAGGCCAGACGATAAAAATGATCATGATGTATGCACATGCTTCCGTCAGATTTATTCCGAAGGACTATTGTTGATATGAATTAAATTTATTCCTGATATGGTACATTTGAGTAATGTGGTCATAAAGAAAAACTTGATAAATAAGGAACTATTTAGTATCGCATAACAATCTACTCTACTGCCTCAGCCAAGTGAGATGATTAGTAACGTAACAGCTCAAAGATACCAGTAAAGCTATATGGGCCAAGGTGTAGGCTGTCATACATTTAATTTTCTTCATACCAGGGAAGAATATATATTAGCGTTATGAAATAGTTGTAGTATAAAATCCATAGTTCCCAATGTGCCTTGCATCGCCTATCATATTTAGCTTAAAACGAATCTCGTAAGCTGATATTGCAGTCGTGTACGTTTAACTAAAGTAAGGGTTCTTAGTTCCGAAAAACATCCCAAGAGAGTAATATAACGCAACCTTAATGAGGTACCGGGCCATAAGAGAGGAAAACATAACAGATATTTCAATACCCAGAAATAGTTGCCTACGTTATAATCCAAGTAAAATACTAATTGCACGGTGTGACAACACTGCGTAACCCGCATGTAGGTATTTCCCAGGGAAGTCTGCACCGTATGCTCCTAAATCGACAAGGAGAGAGATATCGTATTGCGGTGTTTTTATCTCTCGGCAGGAAGCCTTTGTCACGTTTGCACTTCCTTAGTCTAGTTAACTTACAAGGCAATTACAACGTGGGCACAGAAATTTCGCACACTGCCAACTGGGAGTAGGTATTATGTTGGCAACGGCCAATTTCATTCGCAGCAGCAAAACTGTTCCCGTAATTTGGTTCCCATCTACCGCAGAACTATAATACTTTATCTCCTATATACCTAGTAAATACAAAAGTGTTCAACTCAAAATTATGATATCGAGTTTCACCGGAAGTATTTTTGAGGTCCTGAATTAAAAAAAAAGTTCCACGCGCGCGTTTGAAAGTCAACAAACATGGAAACTTGGATAAATATAAAACTGGTATTAAAATTTACGTCTCATACTATCAGACTCTTAAGGAGGATGGGAAATAACCTTAGCTACGGAACATTTGTATTCTTAGCCGGGAATCGAGTCCTGCATTTCTGGATTTGGAAGCTAACATGCTCCAAACCACCAGTCTAGAAAGAAATTTTTTGTCACGGGTTAATCAGAAAATATAAAATAGTATATACAAAATAGTTATTATAAAACACGATTTATTTTAAACAATTTTGTTTGCAAGGGATTTTCGAGGTTTATGTATGTTTTTTATTGGTTTGAACTGCCATTTTTGTAATAATCATTCCATTTTCTCACTATGTTCTGGAAACTGGCAACAAGTTTTTTCGCATCTGACCTTGCTTCGATTTCTTTTCTCCTTTTTATGCCTACGATAATGAGTAAAGAAAGCCATGTAAATGGCCATATTTTGGTCCATTTCCGAGCGGTAAGTTTGACATAGGCATTGCAGTTTAACGTGGAAGTGGAACGCAAAAATAGAAACCGATAAAATCATAGCGACTGAAAGGCTAGCGTTCCTGAAGTGATCCAACAGGTTGTTCACAAAGTTGGCCATCCAAACTTCGAAAAGATACTAATTACTACTTTGAGCCAAAACAAAGTATCCACCTCAGGTTAGGGGTGTTGTTATTTCGACGCTTGCAAGTTAGAGGACAATTCATAGCATGAGGAGAACCTCCACACTGAATTCGTGTACAAAATTTTTATTCCCATTAGTAGTCTTTTTGAAGTTCCTTGGTTCGTAACACTGGCATTTAAGTTAATGATCATCTTTGATTTTTTAGACCGCCAATCCTGCACGGTAACTAGACGTTTGCTTCTACAAACTACTCTCATTTTGCTTAATTTTTACTCCCTGATAACAAAGAATAAACTTTAATTACACATTTCGTTTTAGATATAACAAAGCGGTCCTATGCAAAAAGTATGAAGTGCCTATAACAAAGAATATCTCGGAAATGATTAAAAATTGTACGAAGTGTTTTAAAGAGATCTACATTTTATTTAAACCAACCTTTCTTTTCTGTTATGAGATTTACCCGGGCAAGCGTACAAGGCCTTTTTTTTTTCTTTCTTTCTAAAAATGCAGTTTTTATTCACTGACCCATAAAACATGTAGGTATTTCTAATTAGCTTTCCATATTGAATTTGTTTGAGTGTAGGAAAGAAGTACGGAAATTAAACATTGATTGACATTGCAGAAAATCAGAAATTTGCGTTCAACTTAAGCGTAAACTTAGGGAAAGTTGGAGAACCATTGTTCCTTTGTGACTCAAAGTGAGCAGGTGTGAATTCAGAGGAGTACAATGTGCAATATACATAACGGGGCAGTCCGTTATCGCTCGTAAAAACGTGCTGCGACTCTGATAAGCGTTTCCTGGATAAGTTTATTGTTTACCTGGCGGGGGCTTATCTCCCCTACACAACACCTGCCACAATGCGCCTCTGCGAACATAGGTCCACTGCCATTGTGGTACAATGCGCTGTGGACTGCTGAATGAGGCAGAACAAATATACCACTGCACTTTAATGAATAATTATAATCCTAATTTACGGAATAAAAGTTTAAAGGGAACAATTTAAACTTGAACATGTTCATATTCTTTTCTAATATACTATTGCTTCTGCTTCTTAACTTCATTTACGAAATTAAGAATATTTCAATTTCTTATTTCTGAATCAGATATGTTACATTTCATTTTCATGAAAAATTGATTTCATGAAAAATTGAAACTTTTAATATAACTATCGAAAAGCATTAAAATTAAAAAAGAGAATAAAATATTGACTATAGTAACAATAATTTGTAGAAGTTCCTTCCATCTATCTTCAATTGACACTGAGAAGGGGTAAACTGAAGCAGAAACAATTGAGCGGAAAACTAAGTTACTCTTCTGGTGTGTTCCTGCCCCATATGATAAACTGTCTTGATTTATGTCAAATGAAAGATTCCTTCTAACATGATTCCACACACTATGTACTGCTTCTTCAAGTGGTAAATTCAAAAGTAAACATACGAAGTGGTTCAAAAGTACAGTGTTAGGAACGAGGACGCCAATTTTTTCAAACCCAATTGCTTGTTAACCCAGTCTCCAAGCGATATACACTACCAACGTTTCAAGTATTTTAAATTTTAACCCTTGAAAAATCACTACAGAATACGCCACTATCTCGACGGTGACCTCATTGAGTCAAAATTTTGTTTCCGCGAGCCAGTTTTTCACATTGGCGAACAAGAGCAGTTTGGAAGTGACAGCACGGATGAATGTGTTGGTGCATTGTTGTGGTGAAACACTTTCTTCTACGCCAAATGGACCTGTATCTCTAAGTTCTTGTCGAATCGGACCAATAATGTCTAATATACCAGGGCTCTTCAATAAAGAATGATCATAATTTTTTTACGGTCATAATTTTTCGCACTGAAATTCTATCATATTATATTCTGTTAGCTTAATGTGAAACAAACACGCCGTAGTAGTTTCATTGTTGGTACTCCTGGTTTCCACTTGTGAGAACCAGGCAAGTTCAGAAATGTTCAATATCGCTTACTCCTGCAATGGAGGTAACACGCGAGGAACACTATGCGGCTTTGAAATTCTGCTTTCGTCTCAACAAATCTTTAGTTGAGGCCTATAAAATGTTACAGAAGGTATATGGAGAGTCTGAAATTCTGCTTTCGTCTCAACAAATCTTTAGTTGAAGCCTATACAATGTTACAGGAAGTATATGGAGAGTTTGTTCTTCCCTACAGCACAGCTCGAAGGTGGTTTAAAATGTTTGAAGAGGGGAAGACAATTTCAAAGGAAGGTGTAGCCGGTGCTCCAGTTACTGCTCGTAAGGAAGAAAACATCAACACTGCTGCTGCCATTGTGAGAGAGGATCGACGAATTACCTTAAGATCACTTTCTGAAATACTGAACATTTCATTGGGTGTCACCCACACGTTGGTGACAGAAACATTACATATGAGACGTCTTTGTGGCGATGGGTTCCAAGACTGTTGATTCCCAAACAAAAGGACATTCGCATGCAGGTCTGCATGCAGTTAAAGTTGATGTTAGAGGAAGATCCGCAGTTTCTTTCAAAGGTAATCACTGCTGATGAAACTTGGCTACATCACTTTGATCCTGAGAGCAAACAGCAAAGCTCAATGTGGAAATCTCCTTCATCACCAACCCCCGAAAAAGCAAAAGTGGTTGCTTCTGCTGGGAAACTTATGGTCATGCCATTCTTTGATATTCATGGAATGGTTTATCAACATGTTGTACCTGCACACACATCAGTAACTGGACAATACTACAGGGATGTCCTGAAAACAATGCAAGTCCATATCAGGCGCAAAAAACCACATTTCCGTGAATCAGGCTGGATGCTGCACCACGATGTGCGGCCGCATATTGCCAATGTTGTTGCTGAATATCTTGCAAAAATCAAAGTGAAGTGTATCCCTCACCCTCCCTATAGTCCGGATTTAGCCCCATGTGACTTTTTTCTATTCCCTAACTTGAAGAAACGCTTTCGTGGGAGGCATTATCCATCATCAGAAGCAGTGGTGAAGGCTGCGGGGGCGATTTTGAAGGATCTCTCAAAAATGGTTTCTAGCATGTTTTTGAAGACTGGCAGAAACGCTGGGACAAGTGCATCGCATTCAGGGGAGACTATTTTGAGAAGGACCATCAAAATTATAAGTAAAGGTACGTTGTAATAAAAATTGTGATCATTCTTTACTGAACAGCCCTCGTACTTCTCCCCCCCCCCCCGCCCCTTTTCTCACAAGATGAGTACAACACCCTCCAATCAGCGAACAGCGGTTCCGTTCCCACGCTCTTTGTACAACCAAAGGAGAAAAGAAAAAAAAAATGACTTCACTTTCAGAAGAGCAAAAGTATTTGAAAATTCAAACCAACAAGGAACATATAGGAAATGGTTAGCTCCATAGAAAATGTATTTCAGTAAATTAAATGCTTTAACAAAAAATACATTTTTTAAATGTAGGATTTTGTCCAGTTTTACGGTTTACCAGTTATGCAAAATCATTTAGAAATTAAGAGACCTTCAGAGGTCATGTAAGATGTGCATTTTAAATGAATATATCTTAAATACATGATATTTTAATAAAAACCGTAATCTTTGAGAAAATAATTTTTTGAAGGATTTTCCATGTAACGGGTAGTTTGAAGTGCCCCTCTTCCATTTTTTTGAAAATCCTCCTGTCACATCCTTAGAAAATATCAAATAACTTTTCGAGTTATGTTGTTCACAGGCATGGGAGCTTTTTCTGTAAAAAAAGATTTTTTTTTGTGTAGAAAAAACACATGCGTTTTCCTAAATACTAATGATCTGTGATTAACATTAAATGCAAAACACGTAAAATCCTCCAAAATTTTAGTCTTCGTACAGTGAATATTTTAATCCAAGAAGCAAACCTACTAATGCAGATCTCTGTTGTTATTACTATCAAGTGATTGAAATACTGTATCGCTATCAGCTTGCACAATAAATATGTCGAGTTATGAACTGTGATGTAAGAAAGTTAATAATAGGTGAACAGTGATTCATCATGCAGTAGACAGTCACGAAGTCAGAATCATACTGCACCGTGTTGCTGATTCAAGTAGTTCATACTCAGAAACAAGAGAAACCCGACTATTTAGAAACAATCCATAACCAATTAAGCAGGTTTTTTTCCTCCCTAGCAAGCATGTATGCAGACAACATATTTGTGATCGTTTTGTGTTACGAGAAACTTAATCCGTTATTAGAAACAAATAAAAAACAGTAGTAAGCTCATATATAGAATACAGTAGGAGATTTTATGTCAAACTGGTGATACGCATTTTTAGAATACATTAAATCAAAGTAAATATTATTATTATTATTATTATTATTATTATTATTATTATTATTATTATTATTATTATTATTATTATTATTATTATTATTATTATTATTATTCCATAATTTAACTAATCATTTAATGCGATCCGAATAGTATATGCTTAAATGAGTCATAAAACAGCTGTGAAGCAGTCCTAATATAGATTTGTGTATTGTAGAGCATAAATTAACTTAAAAAGAATTGAGTAATTTATGCTTATGTTGGTTTTTTAAGTCTGGCGGAAAACATTTCTTTAAATTAGGTAGTTTACATGTTTAAATTTTATATTATCTAAACAAGAATTCCTACACTGTTCTGTATTTTCCCTTCTTTCCTGGAATCAAAGTAGAAATGAGGGCACCTGACTTAAAACACAAATACCTCATTATTTCAAAAGCGGTTACACAATACACAAAACATTAATACCAAAGTTTATAATTCTATCACAAATCTCTTAATCAAGGGATCTCTCAGGGTATCCTGGTCAAGGATGTGTAAACAGTTTGATGGGTTCCAAACATACATCAGCAATAGATCCCAAATAACACATTTTGGCACCACTTTGTTGCAATGTGGTCTCCATCTTCCACAATTAGGGCAACGATGTTAGCAACTCTTTCGATTCTAGAAAGACTGCATGCATATCAACAGGAAATCTCAATGAGTCAGGCTTTTATAACTTCCTCGATACGTATGTAATGCAAGTGCACTCAGCGAGAACGACCACAGTAAGTTTCGATGTGTTGAAACATATCTACATCTTTTATAGGAGTTCGTCTAAAACTATTTTGTTATTATATATGTTTTTAATCTGTAATCTTACAAGTTCTATCAATTAGGCAGCTCGATCGTATGAAGCTTTATGCTTTTCTTTGGTTAAATCATCCAAATATGTAAATATATAAATTTAAAAACGTGAGCCAGTAAAATAGCTATAGTAATGAATTTCCTATTACAACATTAAATTTCTGTGGAAAGATATCCGTAGAGGTTTTATTTCTTAATGATAAGAAACAGAACTTAATCAGACTTATCAAGGTCGGTAATTTCATGAATAGCCAGGGGAACACCGTCAATCAGCTGTCTCTACATGTATTGTTGACATTAAATGATCAGTCCTCGATTGCAACAATGAAAGTTTAAGGAAAGTACTAACCTAACACGCACAATCAATAAACAAAACAGAAAATATTCCTATACAACGTGTGTGAGACTACAGGTCACCCAGATGTTTAAGAGTTTTACGATCTTACAGTCGGCTATTATTGTTCCTAATGTTTGGGCGAAAACAATTAGACAAGAGTATCCCATTTTCTAGTTCAAGTTTTTAGAGAACAACCACAAAGTACACTTACTCCCGCCTTAACAGAAACAATGAAAACATTTTTCATTCTTACGAGTGTACAAAATTTGACATTTTAGGTTTTATTATTCCATTTTATCTTTAAAAGAGCCTTCTATCTTATAAGATACAGATAACTTTCCTCAAGTTAATCCTTTAGTTACTCTTGGTAGTTATTTCCAGTGACGTCTGTCAATCCTAACCAAACATCTGGTATGACGAAAATGCGCGAGGAATTATTAAAAATGGGTAATCAAGATCCACAAACAGTACTGAGTAGAGATCAGTTACAATAGTTTGGCTTCATTTGAAATGTTTACGCTAGGAATATCGTGAAAATGAATTAATGTCGAGTCTGTTTTGGCTTGAAATCACCAAATAGAGCAATGCTAGTGAGAACAGTAAAAACAGTTCATGATCGGAAATAGAGATTTACGACCATCCCGTACAATTAAGCCGAGGAGCTGCAATATAATCCAAATTGTGGGCATGACATGAGACTTTTGGCACTTTTGGAGTATGTTTCCATGGCAAAATCCACTCCATTACTGCCCTATCCAGTAACCTTACCCTACGCCTACAACCTGAACTTTGAGGGTCAACGCGTTATACTCGAGCACTCAAATTCTTACTAGCGTCCATTTGTATTCCTTTTATTTTAATAGTTTACTATTTGTAGTTGAGCGATGGCATGTTTCGAGAAAATAGCATTCTATAGCGAATATTAAATTACCTAGAACATCAAAATTTACGAGTATTGTCCTGTAAAAACTGCTTTATTGCAGCAATTGAAATACCTTAAACACCACGCAAACAAGAGAAACCATATAAAATATATTACTCGTACGTTAAAATATACACAAGGTTACATGGCCAAAAATAATAAACGGTTCCCTATCGCCAAAGTGGAGCATCTAACAATAGAAGCAATAGAGCAAGTGACGTCAGACAATGGGCGGCTGTGATATCTGATAGCACGAGACTTGCCGAACAACAATGGCGAAAAGAAAGAATTTTAGACAAGAGAAGAGATAAATCCATCAACGATTCGTCTTTTTCCCCTTGTTTTGCTGACAAAGAAAGCGACTCAGTCTCTTCGACCCATTATCACATGAACATAAACTATTTAATTATTGTAATTGCAGTTTAGAATGTTTCATTTAGCAAAAAAAAAAAAAAAAAAAAAAAAAAAAAAAAAAAAAAAAAAAAAAAAAAGACTGACAGCTACCACCAGTGTTAAATTCATTATAGCTAAATAGATACCTGTTAGGAAAGTTGCGGTTCTTTTTACATATTTCGTACGTTGCATAAATTAGAGAGTGGCAGAAAAGTCAAATGTATTATAAACATAGTGCTCCCCATTTTATTTAAATTTACCTTAAGTTTATTTTGGAGCTGAACACGCTGTAATTTAGTTTGTGATTCTATAATCTGTTCGCTGTTAAGAATATGTAAATGTCAAAGAAGCACGTGGCAGAAATTAATCGTATTGGCTTGTGGATTTTAATACTCCCGTATTTTTCCACAATATAGTTCCGCGGTTTATTAGGCTTCTTTCTTTACCTGCTTTCCATAGGTCAAGCTGTTGTTATACAATTAACATTATGTGATTTCAGTCAAAACTGGCTTCCAAAGTTCAACAATGCACTGGTTGATGAAATAACAAAGATGGCAGTTAAACTTAAAGTGATGGCATTGCTGTTTACGTGAGGTCGTGCAGATGTTATTCCGCTTGAGGTAACTGTCAGGAACCTACAATTTTTTAAATGACAATTTTTTAATTAACGGTCCTCCAACGCAAAGGATATTGATGAATGAAATGGACGAGATGATGCTCAATTGAGCCCAGAGTCCATAGAGATTTAAGTTACCAACTTCCATCTTTTAGGATAAGGGAAAACCCCGGACAGATCTTTTAATTCTGGCCAAGATTCGAACTCTTGAATGTGAGGCAGACATGCCACAGATGCGGACTAAATGGCTGGCATCCTTGACTAGACCTGCGAGTCAAGTGCGATCGAATTCACCACACTCTATTGAAAACCTTGTACTCCTGTAACATCAGGAGTAACGTTAATCATATGTATCCATAAAGCAGTAATACAATAAGCCTTAATATAGTGCTATTTTCCCTATTCGTTCTGAATACTAAATACTATTTTCCATTCGAGTTTGTCAAATTCTTTAAGGTGGTTGTCCAAAATTCTTTACTGGCGATGAACTTTAATCTGTACACGCATAGATACGTTTGCAGATGTAAAATCGTGAGTGTATTGTCTTTAGTAGGTATAAATGCAGAAACAGGGTAGAGCTACATAATATTCTGGTTTTAGGGGTGCGTGACTGACAGCCGGAAACGCTTACCGTCTGTTACTGGTGCCATTAATGGCAAATTGTCGTTCTAACGCTCATGGGAAAAGGTACAAAGCATGAGTGCTTGATACAACCAGGCCAGGAAGTAAAAACGAACAGAGCAAAAGAGATAGGGTAAAAAGTGAAACTGCGATGAAGTACGCATGGCCTAAATAGCGAAAAACGCTGGATGAAGAGAGCCGAGAAACGCGTGGTGGGGGAAACACAATGAAAACTACGAAATGTGAAAGAGAGAGGAGGAGGAAGATGATGAGAGAAACAGCAACTGCTGTCACATTTCGCAAGTGAAGTGACCCCGATTCACCTAGCCTAGCCGTCATGCACAGGTCTGGGAGCGCCCCGCTGAGTCATGCTATTGGGTCACGCCATCTTGTTTGTTGTTCTGCAATACTGATCCAGACTGTTTCCATTACACGCAATGCTGAGATTTCCAACCTTCCTATACACAACACGCGATCGACCGACAATTCCGAGACCGATAATTTTATTATTCGATGGCCTGCTGGGAATCTAAACGAGAAACCGCAAAGCCGATCCCTCGGGAACTGCTATGAAATCATCGAAAACCTGAATGTCAACGGTAGCTGCAAACCGCAACAATAATCTCTCTCTTGCAGGATCAAACTGAAAAATGTCGCGCTACAGAACGCTGGAACTTAATTTGACAACAAAATAATCGCAGACTCGGAGACATACAAAACTACTAGGACTAGTAACTAGGAAACGTTTAAATAGACGCACCTGTTGAGCAGCACATATAATGTTCTGATTCGCAAATTCCAATTTTAAAAATGAAATATTTTATGTGTGGTTGTTATTAAATTTATCGAAATCCATCTGAGGCTGAACCCAAAGCTACTAATTCGATACACGAAATGCAATAACATTCTTTCTTGTTGATACATATGCAGCATCAAGGGAGTATACATATTTACCTATATGCTGTCTGACTAAAGTTATGACGCACTTAGTCCACGGCCGCACCGGGACATGATCTCGAACATTCTGGAATCGAGCCCACTACGTTGGCGACTTCCGCTTACTTCACCATTCACAAACAGGACCCGCTGCCAAAAAGGATTCAGCCTATTCTTAGTTACCATTCTAATGTCAGGGGCAGCTAACTATCCATCAGGTAAAGGAAACACAAACGGCCGTTGTGAAGGTTGCTGCCATCGTTCAACACCACGTTCCATATGCAGTATTTTGTTATAAAACGGACAAAAGAAAACTCACTTCCCTTCCATTATGTTTATGTTGAGAGCGTAAAAATGTGTCAGCATTCTACAGCCTAAGCCAACTGCCAAGAGTTTGCACGTGATGAATGAAATGGTGATAGGGCAAACTAGTTCGAGATTCGTTCGCGCCTTCCTCACGAGAGCCCCACCTGAAAAATGACTCATAGTATTAGAGGTCAACGTAATTAAACAGCTTGGTTGGCAAAGCGTTAGGAACATAACAATGCCACTGCATTTTGCTTCCGTGCCATTTGTACCTCTACTTAACAACGAACAATAATAATCCATACGACTGTACTAATGCACTTCGGTTAAGAATATACAGCTTTTAAAAATACGATGTATGAAACCAATTTTTCAATCAATTGCCAATTTATACCTAAATTACCTTTTTTGGTGTAATTTACGTCCTTCAACGTGAAGTCATATCGGACGATGAGTGGAATGGATGAAACGATGCTCAGATGGGTCCATAGAGCTAAGAGTTATCCGACATTCGTCTTTCAGGATAAGGGGAAAAAACCGGAAAAAAAACGTATCCAGGTAACTCCCTCTGACCAAGATTCGAACTCGGGACTTCTTGAACGTGAGGCAGGCGGGCTTACCTAACTGATCAATTATGCCATTTATATAACAATCCAATTCTTTTAAACACCTTACTTCTATTGTACTAAATATCTGCCTAACACTTGTTTCAAATCAAGCACTGCGAAATTTTTAAGAAGGATACTAAGTCAACACTTATTTTCATGACTTAAAATGAAGAGAGAATAATTTCTTGAAATGAGAATCGTGAGTTTAAATCACAGGAACAGTGTCTTAATTCATTTTATCTCTACCTATTGCAAATATATTACCATGTGGATATTTGTATATTACAGCACAAAATCCTTGCATTTATACCAATAATACAAACTCAGAGTAACAGAAAATAAAATAATAAATTTGTCTTCATTACTAAACAAGAACATACTAACAAATCAAATAGTGATTTAGATAAACACCGCATATTCTACAGGGAAGTTTCATGTATTAGAGCAATACGATTATAACAATTTTCAGTTCTTCTCTCACACAGACAGCATAATGCTGCTTCCATTTAACTTAAAAACATGTTGCATAGGTGCAACTTAAAACCTGAATATGTCAGAAGCAATTGCATAACTGTGTACCTACTTAGCAAAGCTCGCATTCCCCCGGTATTAAAATATCTATACACTTATATAACTTCCCGGTATAATGTAAACGAAGTAAGTTCATTCTGGTGAAATTATGTTAGAAAACACTGAGATTTTGAAAAAAACTTGTTACCTAACTTCGGTTTTAGAATCTTGCAAAAATGAAACTTCAAAAGCCTAAGCAACTCCTATTTTCAACCGCTAAAATACACATCAATTCTCTTTGGACTATCCAGAAAAATGTTTGTATACATAAAAACTATAAAACACAAGACAAATTACGGGTTACCTTAATCACAGAATTATCCTTATATTTTTAATCTCCGATATAATAATCCATTTTGTCAACATATCCTACAATTACACTCTAAGACCTTGCAAAACATGTTGGCTACTTTATCACTTCCAAAAAATAAGTGCATAAATCAGTAAAACTACCGTTTAACTTAATTCAACCCCTTATAGAAAAAATTACATAACCAGCAGGGCACAAATTTATATATTTGAGCTGAAAGATGCAAAGAAAGTGTTTTAAGGCTTCAAAAAAAACTACCCAACTCTGATTTCAACCCCTTTATACATATTTGCACCATTCGACCGACATGATTAAAAGTCTGGAAACTTACACTTAGGTTATGAGTGAAAATTTTAAGCTATTCGACACTTTCAAAACTCACCTTATCATTTATAAAATGTATTCCTTGAAGGATGGGCAAGAATGAAAGTAATTTTATAACGGGAAACGTAAAACATATTTACAAATTATGTTTTATCATGCCATTTCAAATATAATTTGGTACTTTAAACAGTATTCTTAGAGCATGTTTAAGGAATAAAAACTAAGTAGAGATTTGTTCTGTAAAATACTGTTAGTGGCAGGAGAAAATTCATTGAAAATCTTTATGCACTCGCACTGAAACATAAATCTCTTGCAATAATAATAATAATAATAATAATAATAATAATAATAATAATAATAATAATAATCATAATAATAATATTATTATTGCTTAAGCTGCTACAAAACATTAGAGACGAAGTGAATCTTCTTCCCTGTAACTTTGTTTGTTTTTTTTTTTTTTTTTCTGAAGTCGTCAGCATAACTTCATTTACACAAATGCATACAACGGCAAGCTACTGGGTAAAATGAAGTCAGCATTTTCAGAGTGTGTTATATAACTTCTAAACACAGAAAAACAGAATTTCTTTTTTTCCGGGTAATATCTCAGTCGCCTCTGAAATGCGTTTTTCAAATTCTAGTGTTTAGTTTATAAACAGAGCGACTGTTACGAGTATGTTTAGGAGTACAGCGGTACATCGACTGTATCTTCTTCTTTAAAAAAATGCACTAACTGGTTACATTCACATGACTTGCTCTGCCCATTCTTCAACTAAATGTTCTAAGTCACGTCCATTGAGATAAACTTCTGTAGAAATGCTTTGTACCTTACAGGTACAATACAATAAGCGAATACTTTTAAGACTTAAGCGACGATCGACTTAGGTACAATTGATGAAATAATGTTTGGCCGCTTGTCACGTCGTGCCTCCGACCTTAGCCGAAGTCTTAGAACTGACCTATATTTGGAATAGTACTGACATGAATGATCTTCAACGTCACAATTATTTCAAGTAAAACATAAAGTTTACCTTTTAAATCCAGAATTGCGAAGTGCTCGGTTTGCAAAGATTAACTGAATATAGTCATGGATTGCTTTCCCTGTATGAACGCGTATTGCAAACAGAATTAAGCATCGTTTCGAAGTGTCCCAGCAATCTGAACGTTAAATCTCGAATCAGCGAGCTGCACAGGTTTGAAATTCATGTATTGTCTTCTCTTTCTAATTTTAATGTATTCCTTGTTTTCGTGACTAAGAGCAACGCAAAGAGGGAGTTAAAACTAGTTTAGTTTTAAAATTCACATTTTCCTTTTGGTGCAAAAATAATTTTCACTTGAGACATTTCGGTCGCTATCAAAAATTAAACAAATCAAAAGAAAAATAGAACAAAAATATAACCCTACATTTTCGAAAATCTGGGTGATTCTTCTCGGCATAATGTGGCATTTCTGCGGGGAATCCCACGCGACAGCAAAAACCGTCCCATAGTTCGCCAGGCGTCCTGGAAAGCCAGTAATGA
This sequence comes from Mantis religiosa, assembly GCA_030765055.1. Taxonomy (NCBI): domain Eukaryota; kingdom Metazoa; phylum Arthropoda; class Insecta; order Mantodea; family Mantidae; genus Mantis; species Mantis religiosa. The sequence goes on along the minus strand of CM060951.1, from coordinate 156,588,749 downwards.
ACTTGCGAACAATTTCCTGCGTTAATCAATGATGACAGGCAATATGTCTGACAAAGCAGCCACATTTCAATACAAATAAAATACAACAGCAAGGTACAGTTTGCTCTAAGTAAACTAAAAGAATTGATAAATGTCCTAGTAATACTACTAAACGAAACCTAGCATTCTCGACGTTTCGTTTAGGGAGGTAATAAAATAAACAGAAAAATTCATTGTAAAGTAAGATGAATCATTTTAAACATTACAAATTAAATAACGTTTATGAAATGAACAATCGCGTAGTATTATGGAAGGATATTAGCATTTAAAGGAAATGGAACATATATCTACACGTAATTTAGTTAAATACTTAAAATATACATTTTCTCAACTTATATTTAGCATAAAAAGGACACGAAAATAGAGGTTAAATGTTGACGTCAACACTTGGGTCACAGGTATATCAATATGCTTATAGAGTGTCCGAGTGTTTTATTCAAACATGCTCATCCTCTGAAATACGTTAACACCTGTACGGACTAGCTATCCAATGTTGACCTCAGTAATATTCTGGCTTTTAAGAGAGTAGCCAATATCCCCCCCCCCCCCACTGACTGTAAAATAAAGGTATGGCTAATCTATAAGAATACAAGTTTTACGTAGATTTATAAATAACTGAGTGAAGAGATCGTACAAACTTTGTGCAGTCGCCGTTGCGTTCTGATAGCTTAGTTCGGATTAGAAATCAAGCAAATCAGCTTGGTCAGCAAAAATGATATCAAATATTAAGCAGGAATGAATAAAATCCTTGAGTGTGAATGTTTTCCTAGAAAGTGGTAAATGTAGAGGAAGTACTAAAATAAGACTTGGAGCGCTTTTTTCCTTTCCCAATTATTGCCTTCATGTATTATCCGAGGTCACCGCTAAGGATGGCGTATGCTAACATTAATACAAACCGCAACGAATACTTAATTAAGAGACCAAGAGGAAGGGAGACCTTTAGATCTCAAGACTAGATGGAGGGATCTTCAAGACACGAAGGTCTAAAATGTCCACTCCAGATAAACAATAACAAAAACATTATGTAGCAGTGGTGATGTAAATTAATGTCAGCTTCTTTGACAGAAGAGCTGATTTGTTATCGTGTCATGGCTGTAAACAAATTTCTTGACCGTCTCTGAATAACAAGTTAATGGAGGTCAGTAACGTAATCATAAGCTGTGCGCGGCAGTTCAGAAACCTTGGGAAGGGTCGAACCCCGGGAACTCGAGTAGGTACGGCAGGATGAAGCCCACGCAATGTCACCAAACAAACGATCTGTCGCGACACCCACGCGCCGTCTTCGTTAGGCAACACCCACAGCAGATGTCAGTCGACACCGACTGCGCAGTTCTTACGCTGTCGATCATCAAACTTCACCTTTTACTGGCCGTCGTTGAAAAACATCAAGTTACCATTTTGACGAACATGAACATTAGCATGTGATATAAAGCTGAAACAGCAGTGCTATGACGAGACTCGGCTTACCAGGCCAACGGTAACCAAGGTGCTGCCCTGAAGCAAATCTGATTCAACTTCCCAACTTCAACCTACTTAAAGAACAGTTATCAAGAATTAGTGGGGAATTAAAAGTACGTACTCATTTGTAAGGTTTCCAGTAGCTCCTACTGTGCCCTAGTAAGCAGATAAGTTCAATTCGCACTAGGAACAGTGGCACGTGGCACAACCATGAGTCAGGAACAAGTAAAGAATCAGTGGTTTAAATCCCGGGTTGTAATATTGAATGTTTCAAATTTCTCTCCAATTTCCAGTAACTTGGATGATACCCGATGAAAATAACACACGAGAGCGACATTGAAAAATTTAAAGTGCCATGTTTCTGAAAACAAATGAAATGTGTTTGTATTTGACAGCTTTTATTTTTTACGAGTTATATATGCTCTAATATTATGAATGTTAATAGTTATGATTTTAATTTGAAAATTCTGTACAGAGCTAAAATTAATTTGTCTAGGGAACATTTTCAGGATATGAATTTTTATGATTTTAAATTATTATCGCCTAAATAATGTGAAGATCGGCTTAGAAATATATTTGGCACAAAAACCCCACCTAAGGCTACAATTTAAAAACCGCAACGCATTATTAATGAAAAAAAAAAAAAACCTCTGGAACATTTTCAATTTTCAAGGTAACATTTCAAATTTGGTTCGGAATATCATCATTCATTACTGATCATAATCCTGAGAAAAAAATGTCAGTCGGTTGCATGGATCTATCGAATAGAACCTAAGCCTTCAAAAGTCCGAAGGATTCGCATTGCTGTAAGGTGACTGCTAGTCCCCCCCCCCCCCCCCCCCAAGCAAGAATCATATAGCTATTATAGCATTAAATGATAAAAGAGTACCTTATTGCCGTTGTCTGTTTATAGCAAATTTTTGAAAGCGTTCGTAAATACACCCACAGGGAAAATGACCTTGCATCATAACAAATGTCGCCTACAATAAAACTAAAAACTGAGCATCTGGATGCCTCAAAGGTCAGCACAACCCTTGTAATTTAGATATGTGCAATAGTTTTTTTCGTCACCAAATAAAGCAGTGGAACAGTGTAGAAATGTGGTAAGTGCCTGAGAAAAAATGGCATCGTCGTTTATAGGACTGATTGCAGTATGTATTGTAAAAATATATTGATGTTACAGCGGAATACTTTGAAAAACAACAAAAATGTTTAATTTATTATAAATACTTTGTGTTTCATTAAAAAGTGTTAGTGCGTCGACCTGATAAGCCAAACATGTCGTTCAAGTCCTGACCATCACAATTATATGTGCTTCAAATGTTCTAATTATTCTTTATTGTCAGATTGGCCGAACATGATAGTTTTACAGTTGGTGACAAGTCAATACATTATATTAATGAACGCTTCGGAGTTGTTTTTCTGTCAATCCTGGCTCACCTCACCTTGTATGTACTAATGTGTTTCTCAACTTAACATAATGTGATAAGTAGGGCTAGGAAGTTGAGGACCCATAAATTGTCTAAAAAGTACTTATAAAATACCTAAAGATTAGAAAAAAAAAAGGATGTAACGACATTTAACTAAGCTTAGTTTTTACCATATTTGCGCAAGATTACTATGAAACAGCAATGAAAACAACCTACCCTCTCCTACCCTATGGTCGAGATCACTGTCACGATGCTGCTAAAAATAACGGGATCTTGGAGGATTTTCTAGGTTCTCTGCTGATGCTAATGACTTGAATACAATGGAAAGGGACATGTTACCTGCTGTAGCCAGTCTTAGGAGTGCATATTAGAAATTGGAATTTAAGCTAGACTTAGTTGAACAGGAAAAGACAGAAGTTAAAAGTTAAAAGTTAAAAGTTAAAAAAAAAAAAAAAAAAAAAAAAAAAAAAAAAAAAAAAAAACGTAACAAAAATACTAAAAAGGCACATTTAATTAAAAATAGCTAAAAAGGCAAATAAGGAAAAATAAAAACCTCCATTTTCTGGCTTATAGTGACCTATAATTAACATATACTACGTTGGGCCTCATCTTCAGACACTGGGGAAAAAAAAGGATTTTCCTCTACTTCCTAGCCCTTATGATAAGCAACGTGAAAGCTGCGTAGAACGATTTCAAACTGACGAATGCAAAAGATATCCACCTATAAAACAAAGAATCGGGAATTAATTCCTGACAAACAGAATGCATTCCACCTGAGAACCACTCTGGATTCAAAAATGTATAAGAGTAATTGAGACAAGCCAGGAAACTGTGGAGGGGGGGGGGGGTGTTGCTGGTGGAATGATTAAATCTGAAAGGTTTTAAAACGGGATATGCATTCATTTGGATTCTTCGCGATATTTCAGTATATGAAATTAGAAACTGAAGAACTCAGCGCCAATGGAGATACGTATGATTGAAACTATCGGGAACTATCCCGTTTTAACCAGTTTCCGATTTGACTCCTTTGGCACGTGCACCGGTTTTACCTAATCCCCAGGCGACCGGCCAATGGATGCAATGGCACATCAGCTCAGAGAAGACATCCAGATCCGAGCAAGTGAACCTTGTGACGTAGTAACTTTAGGGAACCCAGGAAAATCGTCATACGATTTAACCATCCAATTTTTTAAACCAATCATTTAACCGCGATATGCTGCTTTTGATTTTCTGTAGTAAGGTAATTCACAGTATATGCACTCGTCAGTTCAGCAGCTATTGAAACTTTAGACAGTTTCTCCAAGACAACGCGATATCTCGTATCAGCGGTAGACTAGAAAAGTAACTGAACATTGACAGGACTATTCTTATTACTCGTTTTCTCCCTAAGTGCCTACCAAGACCACCCTTTTACTAATGACGGCAAACTAAAAGAAAAATCGATTAGTTTGGCGGGTTTTAAAACAACAATAAATTAACGCACTTCATCACAGTAACTGTAGTGGATAATAATACATATATTTTGAAACTCTCACTGTATCAAGGTTGACGTAAAACACTCCAGATTAAATCGTAAATCTTATCCATGGCAACGATGATAATACTTGCAGTGTTTTCGGTGCCCGCTCCGTCGAAGGGAATTGGAACGCGATGTTCCCTTCCCGGTCAATGAATATTCACGGTCTGAACCTACCCTTAGCGTTGAGCTTTTACGGCTCATATACAAAATCCCACTAAGCATAGTAAAGAATGAGCTGCATATGGCATCGAAACCCAGCTAAGGGATGCGTGATACTGACTGATTGGATGATGGTCCACTGGCATCCTTGACCTTTCACTGGTTTTTCGTGTCACAGAATTATTACTACATTACCTATATCAGCAGTGGATAGTCGGTCTCGTGATAGTATCCATATTTACTAAAAATCTGGAGAATTTATTGGAAAACATAGGGTTATGGAAAACCATTTGGCGGCATTTTAAAAACACGCACTGGAACCTTGACTTTAGAAATGATCTCCGGAACAAAAAAAAAAGAAGTTTATTAAGATTTTTTCATAATATTCGTGAAACATATAAGGACAAATTTTACACTTTCTCAGAGAGAAAAGGAAAAACAAGGAAGCATTACTTTTACACCACCCCTTGTATGCTCCACGGGCCACTCTAGCTGATGATAAATGCAACCAGAAGGTGCGGACTAATTATTTTGATGAGAAAGCATTCCTTATTAATACGGCTAGGAAGTCGAGGACCTATAAAAATATCTTAAAATATCCGAAAAAGGACCTAAAGATAGAAAAAAAAAAAGACGTAAAGACGGTTAACTAGGCTTAGTTTACTGCCGGATTTCTTTCACAACTGTGAAACAGCAGTGAGACCAATCTACCCACTCCTACCCCATGGTCGAGATCACTGAAACGATGCTGGTAAAAAAATAACGGGATTTTAGAGGGTTTTCTAGGTTCTCAGCTGGTGCTAATAACTTGAATACAATCCAAAGGGACCTGTTACCTGCTGTAGCCAGTCTAAGGAGTGCATACTAGGAATTGGAATTTAAGCCATACTCCGCTGAACAGGACAAAGATATTGAAAAGAAGCTTAAAGCAGCACAAAAAGGTATAGCGAACCAAAATGCTAAAAAGGGAAACTTTGAATAAAAAAAATAATTACAAAAGCAAAAAGGACAAATAAAAATTCTAAAAAAGGGTCTTTAAATAAAAAAATTACTAAAAAGGCAAAAAAGGACAGATAAAATCCTCCATTTTCTGACCTGTACTGACCTACTATTAACATATACTATGTTGAGCCTTATCTTCAGACACTAGAGAGAGAGAGGGGGGGGGGGGCAAGGATTTTTCCCCAGCTTACTGGCCCTACTTTATGAATCCAGAAATGAAGTCTCAGATATATTCTCGATAATTTAACAGAAATTAAACCGAAATCCGTCCTGGTCCTTTATAAGAGGGAACAGGTCTTGCCCGATCCAGTCTGGAAGTGTGGGCAGGCTGAAAGCCAACCCGAGAGAATGTAAGCGTGATAGGTTTAATCGCTTGGAAGAGGGTTGCAGGTTGAAATTAATGTTGCGTTAGTAAATTTGTTTCTTTACTTCGTGCGCCACACGTTGAGAGTCAATTATAAATATTTTTGCGGGACATTTTTTATTCCTCTCGTGATACCAAATTGGGTTCTCAAAGATCATTCAGAAATTGCTACCTGAATAAGGTAATAAGTAGATTGATTTCTGATCGCTGTTAACAATATATACATTCTTTGAATATAATAACATGTTTGCTTTTAAGATTAAAATTTATATTGATTTGTGTAACGTCGTTTACTTAATACATGAAATGATAATTGAGCAAATCTATAATTTTATATTTATAAAATTGTGTATGATGTTTTACTTTCTTCTTGTAAGAAAGTCCCAAGAGAATTAATTTATCGCGTTTCTTACTTGCAATATTTTTTTTGCTGTAATATACCATCTTTCTTAGTAACTTATACAAATTTACTTGCAAATTCCTTGGTGTATATTTTATAATTGAACTATGTTTAGTAATCAATTGTGTGTGCTTTAGAAGTAATGGAATCTCTGACCTGACGTATATAATTTATACATATTAATATTTATTTTAATTTAATACTACATTTCTGTTTTAAAACTTTCTTATCTTGAGACTTCGTTTTACAATATTTTCGTAGTTGATGTGCATTTCTGTTACAAACGAATATGTTAAGTACATAATCTCGTGTTACCTTTTCTTCCGTTTCTCTTACAAAATTTGGATAATTAGGAAAGTAGGCTCTTAGGTTTCTCACCGACTAGTTACGACTCAATGGGTACGTTCACCGCCAGAGTTATTCATATAACGATGGTAGCAAGTGTCATATTCATATCGATGTCGCCAACATGCCGGGGTTTTGTTTTTACCTAGACGGGCCTTAAACCTCACTCACTCCACACGAGAGTATCGCATTTAAAAGCCATTATCTAGAATGGGATCGAACCATGCCAGGGTTCAAACATCGGGGCCAGCAAAATGACTAAATCGTTATGCATAACCTCTTTTATTTCACATGCCATGTTAGAAAACAAAGATTATAATGTGGGCTACCTCCACATTCTCTAAAATAAGCACTCCTGGCTCGCTGCAATTTACAACAGGACTTACGAGAACAGGATGTCCGGAAACAAAATTTATTTTTAGGAACTATAATTATTTGGACAACTCACGGGCTTTCAAAAGATAATTGAAAAAGTTTGTTTGCATAGTTCACTTCAGAAAATTTTAAGCGGTCCAATTAGGCCTTATCTCCATGAAAACACTTGAATGTGACATCAAAGTTACTTTGAAGAGATGTGCAGCATTATTTGCCAATATATTGCAGATTGTGTTACCTTTTGCTCCACACAAAACACGAGGTGTTTGTTAGCCAAGCAAGAAACATCGCAAGAAATTCTAATGTGTACCTATAGTATTTTTTTCTAAGATAAAAAATCTCAACTTAAAAAGTTTTCTTACTTGGTAAGTTGCAACATTTAATGTATAGCAATTACAGCAATTCTGAGAATGTGCACCATATACTAGTACAGTTTAAAAAGGGCGGAATCTGATTAATACCTCCAACTGCTTCAATAATTGCTGAAGAAATAATCATTATGATTCACCTTCAGCAAAATCAAATGGGCTATGATTAGTTTCAGCAAGACAAACAAATCAAACACTACATAAAGGTAAACATAAAAATAAAGCTGAAGTTCGGCGAAGGGCTATATAAACAAGTCAATTTACAATGCACACATTATCAAATGTACGTCTTATGTAAAACCACGAACGCTTGAGATTTAAATTTCTATTAAAAACCGTGGATTTAGGAATGTTTCTTGCCCTAAAACAAAAGGATGAGCTACAGATGAGTTAGTAGAGTGTAGCGTCCATTCTTACTTCATGACACCACAGGCGGTAGATACAGGTGACATGAAATAAACTTGGAAAAGGAAAGGCTCCTAGGGTACAACCCCTCTGGCATTTAACAGTTATGACGAATGAGAAAAATCTAAGGAAAAAAAAAACAGTAGGGAAGGTGGCCCCGGCGGAATCTGAACCGTGGACAGCTCGTTTTCGAGCACGTTCCCTGCACTACCTATGTTGGGGACATAGGAACGGCCTTAGAGAAAAACTTTCCAATGGTGTGCTATATTTGTGATCGTAAGGGTTAATTATTTACCAACGATTCACCATGGCTTTCAAATAAAAGAACTTCATTTTCAAAATGAGACCCTTATTTAGGCACAGAAATCCTTCGAGTAAGCCCCACAGAGCCAACATCTTTCTCCAGAGAGAAGGAATTACAAAACAGATCAAGTGAAAACGTTGCTCGGCAGTCCGGGAACTTTACTGAACTGCAATAAACAGGTTTGAGAGAAACTGCGCTTCTTGTTACGTAACCACAAAAGGACTCGTAAAGGGGCAACAATACCAGAGCAGGATACACTGTCCTGATGTTGATGACAGGAAACCGTAAACGGGTTATGGCAAACTTTCCGCTCTTTCTCAGTCTGCAAATGTACTATACTTGTGACCTGCAGCAGCACATTTTTTTTTTTTCTACTAGTCTTATGCGTCTTTCAGAGGCGATTCTTACTTGTGCTTTGTGTAATAACACGTTTTTGTATTCTGTTTTATCCAACATCGAAGAAGCAAAAATGTTTGCATTTCTTAATATGAATGCGTTAATACCTATATAATTGTATTTGGTAATGAGAATCGGATATTGAACCTATGAAGTTAACCACGCTGCAACCCGCCTCTAGTGTAGGTGACAGCGTATCTACTTCATGTTCCAGAGCTCGAATCTCAGTCACGGTGAGTTATCTGCATTAAGTTTTTTTTCCCTTACTTTATCCTGACAGACGAATGTCTTGTAACTCTAAGCTCTATGGAACCTGGGCTCATTTGAGCAGTATTTCCCCATTTCATTCATTGTCCGATATGACTTAACGTTGTTAGACGTAAATTACAAAATACCTTGCACCGTTATCAGCCTGTGTTTCTGAAATATGTAGCCCTCTAATAAACATTTTACCCAATTTTAATCCTTTAATAACTGGCTGAAAATAATAACCTGGTGCCTTCTAAATATGAAGTTTATTTCAAACAAAAGTAAACTAGAACGTTACCAACGAAGCGTACACTCTTTACACCGCCAAAGATAGACCAACTATAAAAATTGCTGCAGTGAAAGTATCCATATTAATTATGAACGTATACATTATTACTTTCCCCATGTCCATATATGAGACGCCTAAGAAATGAAAAAAAAAAATTTTTTTTTTTAATGAAAAAGCAAATAGGACAAACGGTAGCACAGTATCTTGGAGAACGAGTGACTAAAGGCGGAAGTAAGGAAGGTGTATGATAAGGTTTGACAAATTATTTTTTTCCCGTGCTCCGGTAATGTCAGTCATTACTCATTAGCATTTCACCGCTTTGTGTTCCTTAGAATCAATACTCTAAGGGAGTGTCATTATTGTTACTCCTGAATTCAAAAGCAACAACCACCAAACGTGATATCTTAGACTTTTTTTGATTTAATACGTCCTCCAACGTTGTCATATCCGACGATGGATGAAATGGGTGAAATGATGCTAAAATGAACCCAGGATCCATAGAGTTTAGAGTTACCCGAAATTAATCTTTCAGGATAAGGTAAAACCTCAGAAAAACCTTTTCCAGATAACTCACCCTGAACAAGATTCGAACTTAGGATCTCCTGAATGTGAGACAGACAAGCCATCACCTACTCTTAGGAAACTGTTGATGCAATGAAATGAAGTGTAAAGATAAAATACTTCTAAACAGCATGTTGTATATCGCAAATACTAATAAACTGGGAGAAATATTTTCAAAATTATTGTGCGATGGAAAATATGTAACTTCATTTTTGGGATCAGCAGATGAAAATACAAAAGCATCCAAAATTAATAAATACATAAGATATGAAGCTATTAATAGTGAAGCAAATCAATATATACAAATATAATAATTTGTAACTAAAAAAACTTCACTTATAAGAAATGGCCGTTTTCTTACAAAATTGTTTATGGAACAAATTAATCGTTGGCCTGTAGATACTTTTTTAATGGCAGCTCCTACTGCAAACGTAATCAATAGTGATGCATGACAGGGTTTGGGATATTCCTCAGCATTCGTTGCCAGTTATGAAAACCTGGGAAAATCCTAGTCCAAGAAGGCGATTCTGGTGTCATTGGAACCCACAGACCTTCCATTCGGAGGGCACTAGTGACATTTTTTGCTTCTTTCAGAGAACTAAGGTGCAAGGTGGGCCAAGACTCTGGACAGGGAGACGAGATATCAGTCACAACCCAGAATAGAATGGAACACTCCAAGATCCAGATCACGCGGGTTACGTAAAAATCACAAGAAACCTTATGTGTGTACCATGAGCCTGACGCACTGGAGCGCTCACTTCCGGGTATACACAAAAACGTCTCCACTGGTCATGCACTCCGCTCGTTCCCTTGCAACATCGCCTCCAGCCGCCGGCTCAAACCTTCAGTTATTCAAAAGAACAGTCCCAATTCCTTATCTGCTATTAACGTTTATGCGTATAGTGTTTAAGTGATATGCTTTAGGTCGGGAATTATAAAAATCAACACGGATAACCAAAGTAAAATAAACAATTTTCAGCTTAGAAAGTACTCTCTTCTAAAAGCAGACTAATTTATAATGTATACGTAGAAATATTAAAGGTGAAAAAGTAATGGAATCGCTTTTACACAGGAGACTATTGTTTTTTCTTCATATAACCCGAGTCAAACTCTACGTAATGAATCACACACAGAGAAGAATTTAGCTTAACGCTTTCGCTGAACAATTTAACTAGCAGCTCTCATAAACAATCCAAAAACTTTAGAGGAATTCAAAGGTTCAGATTCTGAGGATATCTATGGCAATTTAAAATTAAAATATTGTTCCTGTCTGTGCTATTACGACCGAGATTTTATAATTTCCGAAATGTATTCAAGTAGTGCTTAAGATGGAAAGATTTTGCTTATTTTATCTGAGCTTTAATTCAAAGGTGAATTTGAGGAATTGTTGGTGTTATGTTGTTATTGAATAAATTAAGCAGACATCCTAGCCCGCCTTGGCAGCGTAAATAGTAGCGTTCTAGAGGTCTGCCTCACCTTCAAGAGGTCCCGAGTTCGAACCTCGGTCAGGGTGGGTTACCTGGATAAGGTTTTCCAGCGTTTTCTCTTAACCTGAAAGACGAAAGGCGGGTAACTCTAGGCTCCATGGGCCCCGGACTCATTTGATTTGGTTGTTGGACAGTTAGATAACAATGCTGACCACCGATGGAACAGAAAATTGAAAGTTTCCGAATGCGCACCGTTATAACCAATCATCTTGAAGCAGGAAACATGACATTATCTATCCGAAAACAGCCACCTTATGTCCGTTCTTGGAGCTGTACAGCATGCAACTTAACAGCCGGAATTGAAAGCGAAAAAAAATTGCTTTGCTTTGGCTTTCACTATGGACCTTTGTTACCTCGGAACAAATATCCATATATAATACGCATACGCTTGCGTCGCATTTGACGGTTCAACTTATTTTGTTGTGCTTGAACGTCAAATTTTAAATACCAATTTGCCCAAGATCGTGCGGAAAAGGCTGGATTGCTTCATGCACATCCCTTAAGAATTAAGCAACGTTAAATTCGAAATTAACATTAATATGACCTAACATCTAGTATTCTCGCTTTTTCTGCTACAGAAAGCCGGTCGGAAAGAGCGCTAACTGCTTAATTTGGACAACCCTTGCCTCTTTCTACATGGTCTCTATTCCGTATCGGCTGTGCTCTGCTGGTGGGCGGTTCGGTGACCCCAAATGTTACAACAATGACAACCTGGTTTCGCGAGCATCCATTGTCTCCGCACCAGAAGTGACACCTTAGCAGGGTTAAAGGTCAAACGTAACACCCAGTAAACTTCCTTGTTTGATGAAACGGTTATTTCTGGCAAAATCTGTTCGGGAGCGCATTACATAGCTACCTACTTGTTTTGAATTTTAAAAACGCAATGCTGCATGTATTAATACACAATGCTGTTCCAAACAAAGGAAAAAGCAGCTGTTTTCCACGCCGGAGTGGTGCAGTGTTTTGAAACGGATGGTGTGGATAAAACCGGATACATCGGGATCTCGAATACAACAGCTATAACGTTCACATCATTCTGCTTCCTTCTAGGGATAATACGACTAGTATTTTGTAGAGGAGCAACATCGATCCTGATTTGAATAGGAAGTGGATAGCCAGAAGATGTGTTTACACCTTGAACCTCTCCTGAGCCTCCAGATAGGAAAATAACAGGATTCAAGCATTTTTCTGTACGCAGTGCACATTTAAGTATTGATTAGAGATTATTATTCACTTTGTACAGAAAAGGGGCACCTTAGCAGGAGTAAATTATAAATGTTTAACATAAACCGATCGAACCTGCAAGAATCTTCTTTTCTAAAACCTTTTTCACTTATTTTGCAAAACTTACAAAGTTAGAAGAGACTAATTCTGTTCTTTTGATACATGTGTAACTTAAAACACATGTGTATCCTGCAACTGTAATCCCCAATTACAAATATTAGAAGAAATAATCCTCCGCCCTCAAATACATTTACGGTATATTAATGCGGTTACACTTATCTTTATATTTCCAGAAAAACAGGTAATCTTCTTAAAAATAACTTTTCTAAGTTGCGCATTTATGGTAAATATACGCAGCGCAGCAGCACGTCAGTGTCTTGGTGACATTACAATTGGAATAACCTGAGTTATTTCACAACAAATGTCAGTTGTTTAATTCGTTTTATATCCCAACTAAGCATATTACAGTTATACTATGACTCCTTATACCCAAATTACCAAACATTCGGCACTTATATATGTATGTTCCCAATTCATTGAACACAACAGGGTTATTCGTTTTTCCATGTAATTAACTAAACGGAAAAACAAGACTATGAAAATAAAAACAATGATCTTGCAGATAAACCAATATTTTTCTTTACTTACTTTAACAAAAGTTCCCCTTAATAAAGCTGCAATGAACAAAAATGTTGGTTTTAAATGTTATTTACAAACTCACAATCTTGAATGACAATGGCAGGTTTTTAAACCATTGTGTTACGCAAATATAATTTTTCATGCCCATTTGGAACTCACATTTATTTGCTACACTTGTCACTCAATCCTTAGTACACAATCTCTTCACACTCATAACTACGGATAAGTTGGACGCTTCTTCTTAGGAATACACTTTTATAGAATAATGAATTGCTGCTGATATTTCTATTTATCATTTGTAGAGCGCACTTGTTCTCTTCATGCAATTATATAACACCGCCCGCCTCTGTGGTGTGGGGGTAGTGTTTCGCATCACGTTTGAAATCGTTCCGAGTTCGAATCTCCGTCAGGGTTTTAAAGAAGACATTGTCAAGTTGTTAAAAGTGAGATATCTTTTATATAGAAAATGAGTAGTTGTCAAGCAGTTTTTGAGATTACTCACTCAGATAAGATGTTCTCCATATCTCCATAAGCGCTTTTCGGTCTGGTTTAGACCATCTTCAGTGGGTGTTGACCAGCTACTCAACACCCACTGCAGATGGTCTAAACCAGACCGAAAAGCGCTTATGGAGATATGGAGAACATCTTATCTGAGTGAGTAATCTCAAAAACTGCTTGACAACTACTCATTTTCTATATACTCCGTCAGGGTGTCTCGATAAGTTTTTTCCGAGATGTTTCCTTGTCCTGAAAGATGAAAGTCGGGTTATTCTTAACTCTATAGATCCTGGGCTCATTTCAGTAGCATTTCACCCATTTCATTCACTCTCCGATATGACCTACGTTTAACTAAAATACATTCACCTAGTTTTCCTGCACCTCGAATATGAATTCATAAGAATAACTGGCATACAAGCAAGTGGCGAATAACAAAATGTGTACATTCTCTGGTGTTTGGACAGATCTTAAATCAGGTGTGTAAATTGCGTAATTTACACGTAGTTTGATGCAAAATATAATCTAGAAAATTGTTTCTGAAGTAAAGCACTACTTTTTATGGCACATATTGATTTGGATAATCTAAACATAAAACACTTAATTCATTAAGTTCATTAAAGATGACATACACAAATTTATTAAGCCAATCATTCCAACTGCCACTTCATCATCTGGCATTAAATGAACTTAATGTAGAAATAATACTTATTTTAAAGTGTCACTGGAAAAGAGATCTGTATCACATAACTGGTTTGACCTTAATCACTTTAATTATTTATTTTTTATTTCTTTAAGAAAATTACTTTTGTTTTCTTATGGGTTTCTAATAAATGCTCAACACTACACATAAACATAGAATTTGGTCCCTGTGTAAGACTGCCAGCTTCTAGGGATAAAAGCACCTTCCTAATTCTTGGGATTATTTAAAAAAACAACTTGGATTTCTCTGTCCTGTTTCGGATGTGGAAAGCATGTTTGGATTGGCAACTCCGTCAGTACAACATGGCTAGGATTTATGTGAGTCGATATAGGTTCACAAGTGGTGCATAGTTCTAAAGTCTACATATATAAGTAAGCGGTTAGTTGATACAGTAATTCAAGATCACATCATGTATTAGCAAGAACTAGGAATTTTGCATCAATAGAATGTTCTTGGAAGAACAGTGGGCACAAAACTTCTGGAATTCTGAGCCTGTCAGCCAACGTAGCTAATGAACCGAACAAAGTTTAATGTTAGCTTATTCGAAGTAAGCGATATGGTTGGTATCTTTGCTTACCTTCCCACCACCCTAAAGGTCCAACCATGTTTGTGATTCTGCACGTCTGCTTTAAAATGGCTCAGTTACCCACAAATTATTTATTTTATCCAAATAGAATACAACAACGTGAAACTTAAGACACATTAGTTATCCGTTAGTGACAGAAACATTGAAGATTCGAACGTGCCAGCAACAAGGTTAGATGGTGCATGTTTTCCCAATCTTGCGGAACGATGATATCGGATTATCGATGTGTGTTCAATCAACTAGCTGCTTAAACACAAAAGCCTGGAGCTGAAACTGACAAATGCGTTTACTCCATTGTTTCTACACGCGTGTGCAGGTTGATGCTAGTTCAAATAAACAATTCAAGCTGAATGCGCTTCTGCACTCTTCTTTCTGCCCCCTCCTTGTAAACAAATGGAGAGAAAACTGCTGGTCGCTGTCAGCAAAATATTCTGTTTAGTCTTTACTCCTTCTAATGGCGGCAACACCCAACATTTGCTTGCATTCAGACATATATTTTATTGACCTAATAGGATGACATCATCGTCTCCGGTTCTATTACTTCAAACACAGAGTATCGTTCAATCAAGTAACTGCTCCTTCCAGATGCAAAACAGACTACTACGCAATTGTTAAGAACAAAAGTGTGTCAAAGTTGTATTCCTCTCTTTGGGAATCTGAACAGGAAATTAACATAAGAACTGCGACAGTTCATATCATTGCATTATACAGTAAAACCTCTCTAAAACGGTACACGATCGTTCCGGCATTTATTTTCCGTTTACACGGGTTTCCGTCTTAGGGTTGTGTTTGAAAGCAACGAAATTACGAAATAGTCGCACAGGTTTACAGTGAAGGAATAATATAGAATGAAGTATAAATAAAGGCTGATATGTATTATGTAATATATTTTCAACTTACGTACAATAATTTTATGGAGGTTTATAGCCTAGTTTCTCCGCCTGCTTTCAATTTTCCCTTTCCAATCTGCAACTGTCTAGATACCAACATCAATATAGAGCATTCAAAACAATGTTATGGTGATGTTTGAAACTCCCGAGACATACATTGGAAGCTCTGAGATTGCCTTTGCCTAATTTTCTTGCAGTCTCTAAAGCTTGAATCTGAAGCAATGGTCCAAAAATGGCAATTCCTATAGCGCGCGCACTAACAAACCACTCGAACACAACGCGATTTAGCTCGTATTTTGTAGATTTTGTGATGCGTTTCACATGCCCTGCTATTCCCTTTAACCACTCGTCTTTTACGTTTATTTTTTCCAAATTTCATAAATCCGAGTTTTCTCCACTTGAAACGATACAGTTAATTATTTAGCTGGACGTTTGTTCTTTTCGTATTCTTCAACTACCATAATTGTTTCCTCCAGTGATGTCTTACCTTCAGAACTCATTTTACAGAATTGGTACACACAAACCGATTTTAAAAGTCATCAAGGCTCAAAGCTTTCTTCCACTCGTACTTGATCACTTGTAACAAACGAATTAAGAACGAACATGCTGCAAAACAGTCGTACTCTTGCCATGTGTGTTGGAAGAGAATTGAGAAAGCTAATGGTTTATCGAGATTTAACTGTATTGGAACACCACAGTGAAGCGAAAAATTAATAGCTAATGGTTTGTTTTCCCCTTTTCTCGAAGGATTACAGTTTATGACTTTCTGGTTCATAGAACTTCGGTGCAAGTACAGTAGCCCTCAAAATTATTGCACTTTTTAAAATACGTACGTTGTAACCATGGCCGTATTTCTAACAAAACTAGTTCGAACCGATCCGAATTCTGCACTTGTAGATTCGCCTTCCTGCTTTGGTTGTCCTCAGCATGCGTACGACTTTTTATCCATTCTTTTATGTAATCCTCTGGGTTCCACATACGTACTAGAGGTTCGTTAATAGTCAAACATTATTTGAATATTTTTGAATGCAAGTATATGTTTTGTATTTTTGCGGTATTCTGAATGTTGCATTAAGAAAGGTAATGAATTAAAAAAGTATAAATAATATTATTAGTAAGGGGACTGCATCCCCCTCCGAAAACTAGTGGGGGACGGCGTATATCCTATTTCCCCCTCCACTATGGCCCCCCACCGTTTTAATCAGGTTATTCACACAAGTGGTTCCCGAAAATATTTCCGTTTCCGCGTTAGGCAGTTTTCCAGCTTAGAGTATAATTTTATATGGGAAATAGCTCCGTTCCGAAATTTATTTATAGTTTTTTCTAGATATGTAAAGGGTCCGTTTTAGGCATGTTCTACTGTAACTATAAACAAATTTACATCTGAAGTATAAGTGCTTGCATCAATCAATAAATCAATCAATACAGCCGGTATATATGAATTTAATCAATTCAATTGACTTAAACAATTAACTCCGTCCCTTCTTTTCCACATACGCCTGGCAAAGCAACTTACCTTTGTCGATGTTATGAAGATTTCATTATTTTCCTTGTGTTTCTGAGACTTAGCTTTCTCTCCCAACCTTTTACACCCGAAGTTGATTTTGCCAACTGTAGATGAATAACACGACGCCTTCTCCCTGGGAAGGAGTTCACATATCTGGAAGCTATGTCATCTGCATTTCATTTTATTCTATTAATTTAAAAAAATGATGAAGGAGATCTCCACACTGAACTTTGCTGTTTGCTCTCAGATCAAAATGATGCAGCCAAGTTTCATCAGCAGTGATTACGTTTGAAAGAAACTCCGGATCTTCCTCTAACATCAACTTTAACTGCATGTTACCTCCATTGCAGCGGTAGGCGATACTAACATGTCTGAACTTACCTGGTTCTCACAAGCGGGAACCAGGAGTACCAACTATGAAACTACTACGGCGTGTTTGTTTCACATTAAGCTAACAGAATATAAGATTGAATTTTAGTGCTAAAAATTATAACCGTAAAAAATTATGATCATTCTTTACTGAACAGCTCTCGTATTAATTTATGTTCTTTATAAGTCTGACTTAACTGAACACTACTTTACCCTACAACGGAATGTACAAATGCGCTGAAAGTTTATTTGAAATAAAAAGAAATACAAAAATAGTTTTTGTAAGGACAGTTTCTAAAAGAGTTGAGAAAGCCATGGGAGTGCAAAAATAAGATTTTTCTTGATGTAACGATATTAACTTCTTTCAATGCCAGAAGAGGAGAGGTTAAACAGGTATGTATAAAATATTTTATTGTCTTCGATATGAACTCAAAAGTCATCAGCTAAGTGGTTGGTAATTATGCATACCCAGTATAAAAACCAAATTTAAATTGCGCTATGGGGGGAGGGAGATTAAAGGTAAAACTTGCATCATTTCTCTGCTCGCCGAGGCAGTTGTGTACGTGTGAAGTGCGTATCTGTTGGCAACGCTGCTCCAGATGATGATGCTGCTGTGCCGAGATGAATCACCGCTAGCCTCCTGAGCAGGTACATCACGGCAGGGGAGAAGGGAAGAGGGAGGACAGGCGGTTACAGAACAAAAGCAAGCCAGCCCGCTAGCAAGGGGCAAAGAAAAGAGCAGCAGGAAAAGCTTCTCACCATCCTCTTCTGGAAAGCCCTCTTGCTTCGCAATTCCAAGACAACGCATCAAATGTCTGCAGACGAAGCAAAAGCGGCTTTTACCAGAATCGGGTTTAAATGGAATAATGTGACATGATAAAAACCAATGCTGTTCGTAACATGAAACCCAGTTTGTCCACTACAGCAACTTGCCGGCGAGGTCACACGTGTGCGATATTTTTGTACTTTTGTACTTTAAATATTTTGTGCAATCAATAACACCGCACATTTATAACACTTAACGTTTAATTGGAATAAGCATCTTAATACGTAATATACGCAAATATATAGCTATAACACACCACATACGTAATTCCAGTTAAAATGATTTGTCCCTAATAAGTAGCGTCAAATTTTGTTAACAAAATTTGCCATGACTATCTGTCCGACCAATTTGATTGATTATGGCAACTGAGGAACCTTAATAACAGAGTATATATTGAGAGTACATATTGAGTGTACTACAATAATTCCTTTCTCAACTGGTGTTTTAAATCTCATAGCTACGATAGTTTTACTTTAAGCTGTATTACATATGATTTGTTGATTAAGAAAAATGTCCATAACAGAAGCCTGTAACAGTAATGTTTCTTACTGTCATGCCATTTGAAGGAGTTTGTCCTATTTTAAACGTATTAATTCGTTCCAGAAAGCAAAAAGGTGTTAACGTTTTCAGCATATCAAAATAAAAGGCACCACGAGAGGTGGTAGGATTGGGGGGGGTGCGGTGGATATGAAGAGAGGAAGGTAGGTAGAGAGAGAGAGAGAGAGAGAGAGAGAGAGAGAGAGAGAGAGAGAGAGAGAGAGAGAGAGAGAGAGAGAGAGAGAGAGAGAGAGAGAGAGAGAGAGAGAGAGAGAATCTGCCGTTAACGCAATAAAAGTTGATATGCGGTCACCCTTATTTATCGAACTCAGAAATACCATTTTGATTTACTGTACGTTTTCCTTTGACAAACCCTGGTAATCTCGTATGCTGTTACTTCGTCCATTTTTATCTTCTCAAACAGCACAACAATGGGAGCACATCAACAAGATTGAGAATGACAGAGACACTACAAAATTCAGAGTAAGACACACTAATAGTAAAGATAAACCCAAAACGTTCTGAGTTACAAATCAGATATTTTAAATAGGGTTTACATTACGATATCCGAGTAAAAGCTGAGATTTGCTATTATTGCTGCAGTGCAACTTCCATCAATTTTATGTTTACGAAATTCCTTATTGTCCCAACCTAAATGGCATATCTTCGAAATCGAATTATTTTGGCTTCTTAGTACTATATAAATATTTAGTCGCAAATTCCCTACTATCAATCGATTCATCCGGTTAACCAGAAGTTAAACAAGGTCGCGGTTAGTTATCATTGGTAATGCCATAAGTGGTTTTGAAATTACCGATGTTCACGAGCGACGAAATTGCGAGGGAATTTATCTACGGAAGTTCAAAACCACGAGTTTCATTTGTAGAGACTATTTCACGATAAAAATAAAATTGAAAGCAATAAAACATGTTATATGATTCCCTAAATCACATAGGCCCACATTAGCACATGAACGAATTTTAACCTCACAAGTCACGGCATACCAACTTTTCAGCCATTTTGACATTTAAAAGTCTCGTTAACAGTCGACGATTCGTGAGATGTATAATCCTTTGCCTGCTCTTACACATGCAGAATGTGTTATCGTGTCTGAGGGTGCTGATTTCATGAATCTGGTCAACTTTAACACGGTCAATATAAGATGACGTCATATGAGGGAAATAAGTCACGAAGAATAACTCCCAGATAGCAGTTAAGCGAAGGTAACAGTGTGCAACCTGAACTTTAACCGGAGGTCATAATATAGGCCCGTAGATCACATGGTCTTTCATTTTTAACAATAATGTGTGCAAGTCTGTTTAAATTGCGTATGATACACATTTTAGCATTGAATTAAGCCGTGATTTATTATCACTACTGGGATATTCATTGCAAATGAGGTTTCTTCCATTACCTGATTAACTGGATGCTGAGGTGATGTCATTTACGATGATGGCTACAAATTATTTGTGTATTGAGAGTAACAATTGATGCCTAAATATCCATTATCGTCAGTTAATTGAACGATATTTTCTTAAGGTAATATCTCACATTTATTTCCAATTCTACACTCTGCAATCAACATTTATATTTTACTTGCTCCAGTTCACAAGTTGTTTTACGCACTAACACAAAAAATATTTTAAAAAATTCTTTCCGAAATCGAACACACATAAACAATACTGAGGCAGCAATGCACAGTTTAAGGTTATAAAATTGTAATCAAAACTGACAGGAAACTACAGCACATGATCTGTGTCGGTAGCAATCTAAAGCGATAGAACTTCCGCTTTAGGGCTACTGCAAAACAATCGATATTATTGATTCCAAGGAAGCAATATGGCATAAAAGTAACTCTCCTGAAAAGACTAACATAAGGCATTTCGTCCA
Source organism: Mantis religiosa (assembly GCA_030765055.1). Classification (NCBI taxonomy): domain Eukaryota; kingdom Metazoa; phylum Arthropoda; class Insecta; order Mantodea; family Mantidae; genus Mantis; species Mantis religiosa. The sequence goes on along the minus strand of CM060951.1, from coordinate 156,567,933 downwards.
GACAAGGATGGAACAATGCAAACTCATGAAAGACCTGTAATCCAGGAAAGAAGTAAACTACGTGTAGCTAACTGCATTGGAGCAAAGAACAAAGTAATTTCCGGGCCTGTCGTTAGATCCTTTTGTGCACAAAGACGTTTCCAAGGGACCGCAACTCAAGAATAAATCGTTTACGTACGTGCAGTTGCGATGTTAAACCGGTTGAAATATAACAGTTTGCCTTATGAGACATACAAGTTGGTGACATCCTATGACGGGTGGTAACGGATGTAATCAATGCTGCCAACGGCCAATAACGGTCGCGACGTCTATCAAATCAAAGTTCCATTTCCTATCATACGAACTAAGCGCAATCGATTCAATTCATTCCTTTATTGGGAAAAATGTTCTTGTCAACGAGGAAAATACTTCTGTAACTGCAAACTTCTTTGTTGCATTAGTGATGTAGCACTTCATGTCGAGATACGACTCATTTTATTATTTTATTCCTTTTCAGGAAATGGGTCAAATTAGTACTGTAGTACAAGGGGGGGGGGGGATACCTCTCACAGTGGCATGGTGGTCAACACTGTTCAATTTCTGGCTGGGCCTGGAGGTTTGCTTCATGGTATATTTGATCTCACTATATTCCCAGACTGTAGAAGACAATGTGCAAAAGCATCTTTCTAATGTGCGTTTGGAGAAGACACTCCATATTCTACCCTAAGAGGGTCAGAACCACTTATCTTTATCAAGGGACAGAAAAAATTGTAGTTTTAGATGTTTCAAACAAATACTCATGTCTGGCCCGCAGGAGAAATATTGGGATTTTGCTACTACGTGTGGTACAGATTTTCCGGGTTGAGAACATGATGTGGATTTCTGACTCGCCAACTTCACGCGAGCGAGCACTTTCCCACCCCCCTGTGAACGCTATAACTTTAAAGGTACTATTCTTCTTCTAACATACTAAAAGTAACAGAGTCATCTGAGAGACACGTTAAATAATTCTTCTATGCGTGTGTAGTCCAGTTTCGCATAAATATTAAAGGCGATGCCCGAAAAATTGTCATAAAACAATGTAATTTTTAAGGGTTGATGTACATATTATATATTAATTAAATTATGTATAATAAAATTATAAACGAAGTAATAGTTACATTTCTGATAAATAATCGATCAAGAATTAATAAGGTACAAAAAAGGGCTTTAAATATGAATATCTTATGAAGTTTTGACCATATGCTCGTATTATGAGCAGATTTGGGTCTGAGGTAAAACATTTATTACAGCTATTAGTAACTACTGAGTTTTCAGGCCAATTCGCAGAATTAGCTCGGATGGTACACGACGGAAGGGATGTTGGCATGCAGGGTTGTTAGATTCGGTACAGCGGAATAGCTTGGGATTCTTGAAATGAGAAGTAGAATTTCTTAGAAACTCATATACGACTCTTGATTTGAAAAGCAGCAGACAGAAAAATATAGAAGAAAGGAGGCAACATAAGATTAAGAACTAAGAGTGGGGGCCTTAGAATGATTACCAAAGGGGAGGTTATTAGGAGAATATTAAGCTTAATAGGGCATTTGGACAGAATTTAAGCACTTCTACGTTAAAGTATAGACGGTTTATTAAAAGTTGTTATCCTTTCATTGAATGATGTAAACCCACGCATATCCTGAGATAGGTTGAGCAAGTACCTGAATTATCGTCAGCCGAGAACTTCAAATTAACGTGAATGTAAATTTAATCTTCATTGGCGCTTCACAAAAGGCGTGCAAGAATCCTATGACAGGGTTTAAACAGAAGATAGATCACGTTGCTCATTTCATATATACGATCAAGTTAATCTATGGGCGTTGGATCGTTCAGTTGGTAAAGGATTAGGCGCTAGGATAAGGTCGCGTTCAAACACAGTCCAAATCTGCCCAAGTAAGCTTGAAAGTGACAGGTACACGTCAGTAGATTCACTGGCCTGTAAAAGAACTCCTGCGGGACAAAATTCTGGCACACCGGCGGCGTTCATAGGATCCTGGCAACTGACAGTATCATTAAAAAAAATAATAATAATAAAAAATGCTATTAAGTTATTCTATCACAAATCCTGTTGTGTATTTTAGGAATACATTGGGATAAATATTTCAGCGAGTCTTCTGAGATATGAGCATGACATGTAAAAAGGATTTTCTAAGTCGCCAAGACAAAAAAGAGATAGGACATTTAATATTAGGACTCAAAAGTTCTAACTTATGTAAGAAACAGTAAACACCAAAATAAATGTGTAATAAATGCTTTGTCATCTATTTAGAGATAATGAAAACAAGTAACTGGATAACACCATCTCCCCGTCAAGTATAGAAGCAGAGATACAGTTGCTAAGGTCCCTGTTTACAAGTGTCGGAGTAAATGGCAGGTACAGGGATGGAACTTAAGGCTAACAATCTACCACACACCAATCCACAAGGTACTGTTAACAGATCCGTCACAATATGACCATGCAATTATATCGAGGTAAAATAAACAGGAAGAAAGAGTATAAATATATTCTCCCTTTTTAGCAAATTATCAAATATAAAACTTAGTATTCCCAACATAGTACTACGTAACGTTATGACACAGGGAAGAAGCTAGTTCCAATTGTAATTAGTTTTTATGAAATAGCTTGAGGAAAGTTTAACTGAGAAAAACATTCAACGAGAACCATAATGAGAAGCGCATTCTGTGGGTACTTGTGCTAACATCCAAATCAAAATTGGGAAATGTAATCTTTTTGAGGATTTTTATCCACCACAAAATGGAGAAAAATTAGATAATATAAAACATTTTTCTTCAGCAAATCCACTTGATCCAAAAGCTTCTTGTGTAAGGTATTTAAAACAAAGGTATTCAATCATTTTTCTATCACCTGTGTAATACTGATGCACATGAATGTTTCCTCTCGCAATTGTATGTTTCTTATAGCATGTTAGCGATGGTTTTAGTAAACGCAACTGATTCCGCTTCAGAATACAAAGTGTTGTTCATACTGCTGTTTGCCTTCTGGGCCAATGCTCAGTGATATTTGCATTCACACACAAAAGCAGAACAAGCCAACGTTTGTTTGTTATCCCACGAACTTCGATTTTCCTTTCGAATTTCAATAGCAGTGTAAGATGTAGCCATAGCGTTGGAGCGAAAGTTTGTATTGTTTGTGCAACCAGTGAAGTATGAGCATCAGTATCGTTCAAATGTAAATTCTGTAATTAAATGAGAGCATAATTATAGTCTTATCACACTAGTTGTATACCATATTTTATCTCCAACCATTTAATAATGGCTACTTACCGTGATTCAAAGTAAAGCAAAACAGTTAATATTATTCCATTGACCATACTTAAATGGGTCTAAACAAAGAATTGATACAACGATATTTCTTTACCATATCAATAAAGCGGTATAGATTATCTGGAAACAAGAGAAAAATCAGCTAATTCGTTCTGAATAGAGATTGATTCTGAAGAATATATCTCTTGAATTATTAAGCTAGGACAGTTGTAGCATTGCTTTTATCAAGTAAATCGGGGGTACAGTATGAAGCGTTTAATTAATGCTGTGAAAGCTTCCTTAAATTATCTGGTATTTATCATTTTGTTGCAAGGTGTGCGTAATAAAAAAAAAAACTTTTTTCAGGAGTCGTTTAGAATGTTAAACGTGCTATATATGTAAGTACAATATTAATTAGTTACCGCGATGATATGAAATGGATTAGCAGACATTATTAAATGGTAGCTGATAAAACGTGCTATACTTAACCTTTTTGGAAAAACAAATTCAAAACTGCAGAATCTTAAGAGACTTTATAAATAAACTACTATTTGAATACACTAGAAATTTCTTTAAACTCATACAACTGAACTTCGTTTGTCAAACGGTTTAATTGTAAACTATACTTACAGACTATTTCTAAATTCCACCACAATTAGTATCTGCTGAGAAATGTTCTTCAAACTGTTTTACAATAAAAGTTTATATTTGTGCACAATGGCGTAGCAGTTGTTACCTATGAACCAACATTACTACAGTAGATTTGCGATAGTTCGAACTAATTGGAACTGGGACGTGGAATTTATGGAGATAACGCGCTAAATTAAAAAAGTTTAAAACTGTAATCATTTATACGCCATTCCTTAAAATTTACATTGAATACTTTATACACTTTAATTGAAAGATTAACGATTCTAGCACTACATGAAAAGATTACTTTCTAGCCTCTCTACCACAGCACGGATATATTTTCAAACGATTCCTCTTATAGGGCGTAGTTTGGTTTTTAAGACACGACAGGTGACAAGGTTTCCTTCCTACTTGACGTAGAGTGGTCACTAACTCCAATCCACGCTTTTTCTTCATTGACATCTATTAACACCAATGAGTGCAAGCAGCGGCTAGACGCCTAGCACAACAGGGTGCCGCAATGCATGTTTCACACGTTTTCCAGCCCGGGCATGGGTTTCTCTGACAAAGCCAGAGTAGCTATTCACAATGCTCCAAGTCTAACGGTACTTCAGATTCTAACTGCAACACCAGATGTTTCGTTAAATACTCTAGTTCTAAAAGAAACGGATGATTTATATTCCTCAAAAGTTGTTGCAAAATTATCAGTGCCTGTCTATATCGTCTGGTGATTAGCATTGCAACTTCCAAATACACAGGTCTCAGGTTCGATTCGCGATTCCCCAATGGGAATTCATCTTCAGCCAGGATTATTTCCCAAAGTCCCTAAGCTCTGGAAATATGGCTTGTAAGTATAAAAAACGTTTAAATGAAAACCTAATGAACCAAAGATCAATATGACAATAAACGAGTGAACATCACTGCCCATGAGCTATTGTTCCAAAGTAAGATCCTTAAATTTTAAATGGGGACATACAAACAAAGGGAACTAAATTATTTCTCATTTAGAAGCTTAGAAAGAGTGAATCTTGGATATTAATCAATGTTCACGCTTTCACTCCAAAAATTATTCCATCAAAAAGTATTTCCACTGAGATTATTGATAAATGAATAATATTAAAAATATTTCCAAAACAAGATTTAAAAACCCAAAGGCATCAAGCGCAGGAGTGTACCATTTAGTTTCCAAACAAGTATCCATGAAAATAAAAATAAATAAATAAACTCAGTTTTTTTTTATTTCTTCGACATCTGTACTCCACACTCTTAAGAGTAAAACATACTGCACACGTCATTTTAACTATTTAATAGTTCTGTCAAAGTACTTCTAAGACATTGTTTATTCATAACGGTTTTGATATGGTAATATCAACTGTCAGTTTACCATATATAAATTTTTAATTTTAGCGTAGTCAGTTTACCACATATAAATTTTTAATTTTAGCGTAGTACACAAAGAAATTGTTGTAAAGGAATTTGTTAATTTTAAAACTTTTATAGTGAGTTCCTGCGAATTATTTGAAATTTAATTATGTAGTAACAAAATTTTTAATTCCTGTTGCTCTCCGAAATTTTCAATCTTATTAAAGTTATAAACTATGATCTAAGGAGCATGTTGAAGAAAAAATGCTGACATGAAGGAAACGAGAGAAACCGATTTATTACGTTCAATATTTCATAACAGTAAATAAGTAGTTGTAACTTAAAAATTGTTGATCTTAGAATACCATTATTAATAAATACAATTTTAAGTATGACAACACAAAGACAATTAGAAACGTTTAAGAACTTTTACTTAGCTTAAACTTTTTGGGTATATATGTAAACAATATGCAAACAAATTCTAAACAGAAAAAATAACCAAAAATAATTTGCGGAATGAATAAATTATAATGTTTACGTTCTTACTAACTAGAGCATTGTACAGCAAAGCTACCATTCTTCGCTCACTACCCCCAGCTCTTGCTATATTTATGGCAATTTCCCCCTATTGTTTCGCAGATGTGCACATCCTTTCATATTTTCCGGGATCACTGTGAATCATAAAAATCTGAGAAATGGTTGGGTCACAGCAGTTCACTCACTTAACACGAAATGTCACACGTGTGCTCCATTTTCAGCGCCACGGTGTCATCTGTTTGCGGCAAGGGTGGGAGGTTGTGCTCCTTTTAGATTAATTTCGAATAGGAACGGAACACAAGCGAAATGGCAGTCGAAAATTAATTAAAAAGACAAACACTTCACCAGGTAACAAAGCAAACCTGGCACAATTTCTTTTCAGGTCGATTGATTTATCACCGAAAAAAACCTAATACCTTCGAAAACATTATCCGGTCTGCTGCTGGGAAGTACGTTGTTAGATTTTATCTACACTCCCCCAGAAAATATACTCTTTAGACAAAAATAAATAAAAACAATGATATCAATACTGCACTGCTGAGCGAGGTGACTGCGGCAATGTGTGAGGCTGGCATTTGGAAGGACAGCGGCTCGATTTCCGTCGATCGCCTAAGCCGTACTAAAGGGTTTATCATAACTAGGGGGCGGATTCCTATGACATTTCATACTTTTTATGCTTACTTCTATGATAAAGTCAAATTTTGGAGATTATTATATTGTAGTCAGCAGCCATTAGAAATAAACCAACATTATATCTCTATAAAAGTCGCCAGTATCCCTGCCCATTTGTTTTTCGAAGGTTCCTTTAGCAAGTAGCAAACGTTTCTACAGGTTGGCTTGAGGTTGGAATTTTCCCCAGATGAATTGATTTACTTCAAATATGCTACTATAACCTCATGTTATGTGGAATGTTGTTTCTCCAGATGTAAGAACATTCTGACATTTGAAGAGGCTTCCAGTTTGACAACCTAATGCACACTGTCATTCAATTTAACTTTATTGCTGATGAAAACTGACCCCCAGTTATGAGTATTTTATTTCTCTTCATTATTCAGAACCTTTGGATCTTACAGATTCCATAAAGTGCTGAATTAAGAGACAGAGAAGATTATTTTTCTGCAGAAAAGATTAAAAATGTTGCAATTATTGATTTTTAATTAAAGTTCAATTTTCAATTAACATAATGAGTAATACATTCATTAAGTTAAAAATGATCACATTTTTGTCTTTTTAGGTCATAGAAATCCGCCACCTAACCATAACTTTCCTTCATCGGTAGGGCAATTTATTTGGTTTACCTTTCCTTGAGGGCTATCTGGTTGAACGGGTTGTTTCTCACCCTCTATGGGCAAAAATGCGATCGTTAACCCATGCCTGGTTGACTTTAGAAAAATTATAAATTTCATTTCATATCTAGCTGCTGCATGAATTAAATCTAAGTAAATATTAAAAATAAAAAAAGTAAAACCCACGCAATAAGATATAAACATTACAACTCACCACATATAATAATATATCAAACACGGGATTTAATATAGTTTATGTAATGTAGTTTACTGCACATACGTGCAGTAAAACAGGCAAAGTATTCGAGTAAATAGGTTACCAGCAATGAATGCATGAAAGTCATCTTTTCTGACAACATGAATGGAAAGTGGAACAAAAAATACTACGTTTGGAAAAAATATATTTTGGCAAGGTGTATTCCAGAGAATTCAATTCTGAAACTGAGTATACAATCAGATAAAATGTATGTCCTTTTCAAGGTTCCAAAAGGTTGAGTTTCTAGTCTAGATTTTACATTCAGCAATATGCAGTAGTTCTGGTCACTGCAATCCTTTATTCTGATTAAACTCTTTTTTTATTCTTGAATAACCTTAATGTCTATCATGAGAATTTTAATCTCGTAAGTCTTGAATTCTTAAAATAGAATATTCTTGGTCATTAATCCTGCTCTTATCGCCATTAATGATTCCAACTTCTGTTCCCCATAAGAAGTCACTCGGCAGACATGCCAGCAAGTTGGAGCACACGACGTTTTAGGAAGTGAGCCAGCGTAATTTGAAATTCAAATCCTTCTGTTAGCATTGTTTGTAAGCTTAATAAGGCTGAAATTGAAATAACCTTGACCATAACAGCAGGCCTCGAGAATACGGTAACTTCCAGAAGCTATAAAATACTGTTTGAAATTTAAACGTCTAAGGTCATGTTCAGGTCACGATGTGAGAACGTCCTTAGGTCACAGTTGTTTCCGTCTAAATCATTCAGAATATGCAACAAAAATTTATGTTAACTACTTGAAAACACTTAATCTCCTCTTCAAAAATATTGAACAGCTTTCTAAGTTAATAAGCTGCAGGCATGTCATACTATACCCGTGTAGACATATGTTTGCATTATAGCCGACAAAAAAAAGGGTAATAATTGGAGATGTCTGCGACACACCTGACTGCTAACTGCACTCTAATGAAAACACAAGGGAGGGGAACAAAAGGTATGCAAATCGTCACAGCAAACAAGAACAGGTCCGCTGACAACCACCAAAAATGTGAGAAGGGGAGAAAGGAGCCAGATGGTACGACACGTCAAATGTAGGACGTTATTACCATCGATGGTATGTGAGAGCAACAGCGAAAGAATTGTCAACTGTGGATCTCTGCCATGTCAGCATAGCTAGCTGGAAATTAATACAATATGCATTCTTTAATCAATAATTTCTAAGAGAGTGTAAATATGTCTAGCTTCATTTTCGATATTATCGCAATAACTTCTTACTGACTACGACACGCTGCCAAAGCAAAATATGTGAATTATATCAGTTCATAACTTTAAAATATATGTTTGAATTTTTTGGGTGGACTACAATACATCCTCTTATCTACTACAGGTAGAGAACGGGGGAAAAGTGTCCTTAATATGCATATCTTACGGCAAGAAGAAATGTAGAGGACATTCACATTCGTATGTACTGCATTACAACAGGAATGCTGACAGAAACGAATCGGCATGTGTACAAATTTGACTATATAGTTAGCATTCTAGTCAAATAGAAAAGTTAAGCTCCATTCCTATTTGCAGTTTAGGAATCTTTTTAGACAAAATTTGTACGCTCTCAGTAAGTATAAATGTGAGTGGTAAATTATAGGGTCTGACACGAAGACAAAGAAACTCAAGAGATAAAACACACAGAAATGTTGCCAAGTGAACAACTTTTTAACACGACTTCTAAGGCATTTTTCATTTTAAGACAGTTTATGTGCTCAACAAGCAAACAATTTGTTTATCACCATAATTAAAAGTATATTTCATCATCATACCTTGAAAATTAACAAACCAGAGCCCTACGCGCATTACATGCCTATTTAGATGTAATTTCATTTCAAATAGTTTTATGCATGCCCAAAGCATTAAACACGACTTCTGAGTTGAACAGCTTTGGTGGACCATTCTATACATCGAGCTGCAAATCAGCGCTAAAGAACAAACCCTCTCTGGGGCAGAGTGCTGTATTCTCATTCCAAATTCGAAAACCTAATTATAAAAATAAGTGCCGACAAATAAATTACTTCACGGAATCATTTCAAAACGCATGATCGAATAGTTATAGATGGCAGAAAGGATTTTATGAAAGGAAGAAATGTATTAAAATCTCGGAGCAAGCTTGGACTATTTTAATGCTCTAAGTAGTATTTGTAGGAATGTTACATGGGAACTTTTCCACTAATAACATATGGTTCATTTTCAAATTCTATTAGGAGAGTTCATTGGCTAGGTTTTAAAATGTCGAGCTGTGTTAAAGAGTCATAAGAGTCCGTCTGATGTCCGCGTGACGCATGAGCCTAGCGTGTTGCCTACACAGCATGGCGTTTGACAGGGGCGAAGTTTGCTTATCTTTGTCCACCAAAGAGGTTGAGATCTGAAGAAAGCATTCTGTTGCGTCCAAAAGTATATGTTGACAATTCACCAGAAATGTACGTTTTGAGGTCTCCTGAAACTACGGCCAAAGAAAAGCACTTAGTATAAAAACGGCTCTGTGCAAAACTCAAAATACGAAAAGTCGTTTAAAAATCAAATTTGGCATGTAAATTTTGTATCTTACGGACGTGACATTAAATTTTTCAAGAACATCTGCCAAACCCAAAGTACCCTTTACAAGTAAAAGTTTTCGAAAATTTTTATTTTCTCAAAAATGGCTCAATGATTTTGATTAAAATAACATGTTACAGATGTTTCTATGACAAATGAAATGCATATCGTGAATATTCTAGGAATGTCCTTGAAAGTTCTTAATTAAAATGTGGATTTCGTTAAATTATGCAAATACTTTTTGTGGAGTTAACCATTTCCGAGACATTTCTCATTTGTCTGAGTTTTGAAATACTTCTACTTTTCTGAAATACGAAGTCAACATTCTCTATCTGTCTGTCTCTCTCACTCGGTCATGCAAACAATGGAATTTCACAGCTCCGTTCTCCGTAGCGTTCCGTTCTTAAAATATTTAATTATTGCTTGCACCTTACATTATTTTCGAAAAACAAAACGTTATCTACACGCAAAAAATGTAATAAGACAATTTCTGCAAATAGTTATCTCGATTAACAATTAGAAAGAGGAATAAGCATAAGTCGGAAGAGTTAATACAATGAGTACAGAACAGCATTTGAGTCCACCATAGTCTTTTTTACTAAAATCTAAGATTTTAAAACCCAAAACTGAAACTAAGAAGGGATGTCTGATAACCCCACACAATCTCGCAATTCGGCATTAGAATTACTAACAATCTAATATTCATGTGAGATCGAATCTCAATCAGCTTCATGAGAAATACCTTCAATACATTTTGAATACCAGTAATACGAGATAGTTTCAAATGAGCCGTAAGATGCAAATGTTCCCTTGTTAGAACCCGACCAACCCGAGAGAAAACAAGAAGATAGAGAAAACAAGAATATAGTGTGAGCTGGCATGCATTTAAGACCATAGAGTGTAAGTAATTTTAATTATGCAAAATTATGTGAAGCATGCTGTTGATATCTCGACCTACTTCGAATGCACTCTGCATCTCGTACATCAGATTCAACCCGTGCTCTACAAATATCCCACAGGACCTGACGTAAGACGATGCTGAAACGCATTACTCAGGCTTTCGTTTCTAAGGGTACCCTACGGAGATGGTATTCTACTCCTTGCTTGTTGTTCAGAGTCTAGGGCAATGAGCATTCTGCACTTTCAAGAGCTCACTTTCAATGTAGTCAGACTGGAACCGAATCGCACACATATCGTGAAAGGATTGCAAATAGTTTTTCTTGTTCTTCTAAGCGCTGACATGTACTGATTAAAACGCTACAGAATGGCCGAAAGTGCCCGTTTGCGTCCTCATTTTTAAACAAGTTTAAAAGGCATTAAAATGACATACAAACGTGTTTAAAGGCATAACAATCTGACACTAGATAGCCTTTTTTGGATAATTACGTTAGCTAAGCTAATGGGAATTTTCTTGGCACGAGGAAACACGGAGCAGTCGATTACTCATAGCACCTTAAATTCAATCAATAAATTTCTCGTGAAAATATAAATAGGTACCTTGGTCATAAAATATGTTGGAAATGATGTCCTTTTGTCGCCATACATCTCCCAGACCTTTTAAGAAACATTAAAGCAACACTCAAATTATGACCACGTAAGTAAACAATTTTTCGTTCGTAAAGTAAAACAGGACAAAGAAAATAAAATAAACGTGCGAAATGGCACGATTGTTAACACATATAATATCAAACAATGTATTGTAAAAATTGACTCTGTTCACGTTATCACAAGGGCGTAAATCCTCAGCACTGAAATGCAAAACTAAATGTTTGTGCAAGCTGCCTCGGGACTTCATTTTACGTTTTCTCCGTAAAATATCATCCTTCATAAAAATGCATAAAATTCATCCTTCGTAAGAAAAACATTTAGTCTGTGTTTATCGAAATTAGATCCTGTTTCCCTAAATCTATTCACAGGACTGCAAAATCGTTTCTCTTTTTGACCATGAACAGCATGGAATACGTAAATCACCACCTCACTTCTAAGACTTTATTGCTTGGGAATCATATATGAAGATTTTCTTTGACATTTTAGATAAGAGCAATATAGCACTGTAACACTACACACGTGATCTGACGACGTATCAACTTCTGCACACAGACTTCGCGTCAACTGATTAACCGGCACACGGAGAACAGGGCTGGAAAGGGAAACATCGCAGTGCAGAGACGCCACAACTCTGCGATCAAACCATCCTATTTTGTGATAAATGATCAATGCCATGCATTCAGCAAGTCTGAATTTGGCGCAATGAGCTGACCAAGCACAGTCAATCACAAGAACACTTTGAACCAATACCACTGTAACTTCTTCAAATGACACAGCAGAGTCGCGAATTTATTCCCCGCACAAATTGGAAAGGGTAAAAATTATGATAAAACTGTAAAAAATAAAAAGTATCTATATATTCAAGTACGTTTGAATAAATACCGTCCAAAAACATGCATTTTCTTTTTTTCTTTTCTCCTTCTCTCCCATACTGTTTTTTTGTTGCGTTTGTTTCTACAATCAATTTCTAAACCTTTCATCTTATAGGATCAGCCTTATAAAGCAGAATATTGCATTTAATACGCGAAAATTCGCAAGTTTCTTAATTGTTCTGTCTTCAAGTTCTGCTCATGTACCAGTGAAAGATGAACCTTCCATTTTATGAAATGAGAAAAGATAAAGAGTATAAACAATAAAGCAATTTTTTTTAGAGGGAACGGTATATTTTCTGTAAAAGGAGGTCCATATTTCAGAAGATGAGCGTCAATCACAGCAGAGAAAGATTTATTATACCAACTCATTAGTATATCTTCTGATAGCCCAAGATCTAATATCTGTGAAGCAGGCTGTTTCTACAAACTTGCTTTAAGGGCATTAAATATAGAAATTATCGAATATGCGAGATATTTGTATAGTTAAAGGGTACCGACGTAAGCGATGCACTTACTAAATTCTTCGGGATATCTTAAAATGTTAGAAAAGGTTCGTCACATGGGTATATCCTGAACCACAGCATATGCTTGAAATGGTCTGGTGGGGCTATTTATCTTAAGCAGAGGTTTTGAATATAACCGCAGGGAGCATTGTTGCTTTCAGTATAATAAAAAGGTTTATGGTTCCTCTGTGCTGATAGTATCATAAATTATGAATAAGACGCCAAAAATGTTTGGAGAACAAAGTTAAAGGCGAAGAACTGTCTATAAACAACCGGAATTCCCGCCTCCAAGTAGGAGCGCTTCGTTATAGTATGTCCTCTTTCTCCCCTCCGAGAGGTTTACAAAAGGTCAATTCTAGTTACCCTTAGCATATTCGTACAAGATATAATACAATGAAACAACCACCACCAGTGTTTTTTCTTTTCAAAAATAACAATTCACGTAACTTAGCTATTTGATACAAAATTTAAAGTTTTATTTGTTATATTCTTGCTTAATTTGTACATAAAGGTGAGAAATAATATTATAAGCATTAGAAATGTATTATAAGATCAGCTATAAATATCACTAGAGGAAACCCAAAAATAAATTAATAAGAAAGCAATTGAACACCAAGAGTTCGGAAGATAACATTGAACGTAGTTTTTTTTTTTTTTTTGTGGTGTAAATGTAAACGTGGTTGCTTAGTAATCCGGAGTATTACTCTCAGTACTGAAAGTCAGCAGGTTTCCAAACTAAACTATGAAATTTTAACATAGAGAAAGACCGAACTTCGGCTGACCAAAAATATTTAGAAGAAACAAACAAGACAGCGCTATATATTTTTAAAAGTTCGTATTTGGAGGCGTCGTTCTGTTCGCCAGTATATCACATTTTCAATTTCATTCGTCAACATTTCGTAAGCAATTTTGGACTAATTTTACTTCCTTTCCCGCTGGAAACGAATCAGTAACTGCGAGTCTATCCTTCCGAAAAAAAGAAACCAAACAATGAAACAGTGTAAAAAGTTTGTGCAAACGCACGAGAACTTCAGCTACTTTTATTGACCGTGAAGAAAATTATGCATACAGAACGTCAAGTGCGTGTAAAATTAGAATGAGGTGAGTGGGAAGTGAGAAGGAACCAGTACTATATGAATCAATAGGAGCTGCTCGAGGATATTTGTCCTGCTTCAAGTGGCTTCCTGCATTGCGGCATGGCTCAGCAAGTAACTTCCCTCTTCCTCCATGAGTACATTCCTCGCGCAAAACAAAAGCGATGAGAATCTACATACCAGGCACTTAATAATGACCAATCCAATCTACAACTGAACTCTGCATTGCATTTTTTTTTGATAGAATCCACAATTCTATTTACTACGGGCAAGGAGAAAGTTAAAAGCTTTAACAAGATTACTTCGAAGGCAAATGCAGTGGCCACTGTGAATTAACATAACGTTTTTAGAGAAAAGAAAACACTCGATATTTTATTTCCGTAATTTTATATCAATATTTGGTTCCAAAAGAACTTTTTTTTTTGGATAACTGATTACCAGCTTATGTAAAATGTGATTTTAACCTTCAAATTCACATTTCTTTGTCTTCGGTAAAGAAATGTGAAATATAACACAAGCTGAAGACCGAAGTACACCTGAAAACTGATTAAGGAATAATAATAAATTAATAATAATTATTATTATTTTCCTACTTTTGTTTCCTATCCTTACAAAACCAAAATTTCAATTTTAGGGCTAAAGGGGTTCTCTTTTATGGCAGATATTTTACAACTTTAAAATATAGATTAACTTACATGTTCGCTTTTCATGGCAAGTTTTTCTTGTTATTCAAGTACTACAGAAAGTTTCGTAATTATTAATGAAGAAAGATGTGTATATATATTTGTAATTTACGTCCTCCAACGTTAAGTCATATCGGACGGTGAATGAATTGGGTGAAATGATGCTCAAATGTGTCCAGGGTCCATAGAGCTTAGAGTTACCCGACATTCGTCTTTCAGGATAAGGGAAAGCCCCGGAAAAAACCTTATCCAGGTAACTTACCCTGACCGAGATTCGAACTCGGAACCTCTTGAACGTGAGGCAGACACGCTACTCTCTACGCTAACGAGGCGGACATTTATATAATTATATACATGAAACATTTGACCACAAAACTTTCTACTTATGCAAAATAACTAAACGAGTATGAAACTTCACTATATAGGTACATCAATGCTACTACAATAAAAAAGTTACTGATATTACATGTTTAGTTTCTTATCCTAGAGAATGTATCTGTAACTCAAAACACAAAAAGGTTGCACTACAGACTCTTACAAGAGTCCTTATGCGTTTCGAAACGTTAAGGCAATCATAAAGTAGTTAAAAGTGGGATATGCAACAACTAAAGTAAGCTGTAAAACCAGAAATAAATGTTGATTGAAAAATCGAGCGTTAAATCAAGGGAAAGAACAGGAAATAAAAAATCACAGACTTCAGGTTTAACATATTTTCCTAATCTGTGGTCTACAAAAACGAAAGAAAGTGATACTAGTTGTGTTACTTAGGTCTTCTGGACTTTAATGGCAAAACTGCTTTTGGATTTTTTGTTTGGATGCACAGGCAATGGTACATTTGCATATCGACTGAAGTCCCGAATCGCGAACTCTGTCAATCCAGCACAACTTTTTGATAGAACCTGTGTACGTACGTACTCTAGTTTCAGCTGATCATCACTCCCCATCGCGGTCCTCTTGGAGTACTTCCCCGTACTTCTTGGGTGGCCTAGCGGGAGTTTCAGTCTTAGGTTGTCGACTACAAGCTAGAACTCGTATTTGGAAATCCCGAGGACTCTCTGTAAAGTATCGGCCCTTCAAACTCGGATGTCTCTTGGTCAGATGTTCCTACATCAGTTCCAGGCCGCAAGTAGGACCAGTTTCACATCGAACCGTGGATGCAAATTCTACATCAATGCCTTAGTGAACATTCAACACAAAGTTTTATCACAGTAACTGTTAGTGAACACATTAATTATGATTATTCTTCTGCGATCATGGTTAGTTTTGATGGTATATTCTACATAGCAAAACTTAAGTACGATTTAACACTCATTTACACATGTGAGCCCCTATAAAATAGTTATGTTCCCTTAATAAACAGAATTATGTATGCTCGGAACGTCATTATCTGGATTTAATAGTGATCAGTAGGCACTTAGGGTGCATAATATATAACCTACACGTAATAACTATTAAATGTCAAAATACTTAATATTCTAAATAACACTAATTCTAATTCCATTCTTTGGATACTAAACTAACGCTTAATTACTTTTGGAAATTGTCTAATATAATCCTATCCTGCTATACAATACATAAAGTTTTGACAGATGCTTGTAATTTCAATTTTCAGTAACTGAGCTCCCAATATTTAATTGTTTCTAACAATTTTACTCCCCCTCCCTCGTTTTTTTTTTTTTTTTTTTTTTTTTTACTCGGATCTGCACTGATAGTGGAGTTTCCCTTTTCAATCACACCGAGTGCACTACCTAAATTTAAAAAAATATATATCACATTTCCAATTAAAAGTTTATGGCGCATCTTTTTTTTTTTTGCAGTGTTTACACAAGCGATTACGCCTGCGAAACGAGCTGATACTTCCCACATACCACCAACGCCTCCCTAGCTGCCGAAACAAAAATGCATGGCCTGAGGGGGACAAACCGTGCCTACAACAATGGACAAGAAAGAAAAGGGAAAGAGAAGTAGAGAGACCAAGGTTGAGATGGCCAGATGAGATAGAAACGGAAATCCGACCAGAATTAAAGGTGAAAGGATGAAGACGGTACGGAATAGAACGGGCAGCTGCAATGAACCAGGCCAAGGTTTCCAAAAGCGCTGTTGTCCAGTAGCACATAAACAGCAGGTACATATATATGTTCATTATGCAAACGGGTTTAACCATGTATGATTATATCAGACAGGGATGATTACAACGACATTATTATACAGAGGCTGATATTCTGCTTTTCATTGCTCAAAACTCCCTAATTTAATGGCAAATAAAAACAAAAATGTGTATACATTGCTATCATTAACCGGTCTAACATAAAACTAAGGCATAAAACATAATGTAACCTTTTACTGTTCAGTTTTAAATAAGTTTAAAAATCATAGAAAATACTGGACATTTTCTATGATTGAAATTCTTAGTAAAAATGTTACATTCACATGACTTTTTCTTACACACTTCAATTTTATACAGCCTCTTAGGAAAAGTATGACTTTCTACTTCATTTTAATCCAGATATACCTACGTTTGCAGACTATTTTCATGACAAATTGTGTGTACATTTAAGCTGAGTACAGGAAATGGAAGTGGTGGTAAAATGTTAAAAAAGGGACACTTGTCCTTGATATTCAACAAGGTTATACATGACATTGCGAGAGATAAATGATGCTGAGAACCCTGAAAAACTTACACTGAAAAATTCAAACCAATAACAACGAATATCTCAGAAATAGATAGCACCGTAATGTTATTTGAAATAAACTAGTGCTTTAAAGAAGTCTTCTTTCTCCAGGAAAGACCGCGCCGTGGCTGAGTGGTTGGACCGCTCGGCTCTCGCCAAAGCCGCCCGAGTTCGATCTCAGCCGACAGCAAAGTGAGATTTGTGATGGACAACAGGGCGATGGGTCGGGTTTTCTCCGGATTCTCCGTTTTCCCCCCAACATCTCATTCCGCCGGTGTTCTGCTGTCAAAAGGGCCAACAAATGTTTCGCGTTGTTTTCAGGAATTAAAACTTGCTTCAGAAATTTAGAATAATGATAATTATCGTCTAACATTTTGTTCTTCCGCACGAGTTTCTTGTGCAATCCCTCAATTTGAATATATTTTCTTTACTGAAATTGTACTCTACAGATATGGCACTACAACATACACAGTTTTCATTTCAGATGTATCTCTTGATATAAAAAATGAGGTCATTTTGCGGAATGAATCTATATTCCTTTAAACCTGTACTATTGCCACGAGATACAGTTGCACACTATATTCTGCATAACGCCCGCTCTCTCACTGTACGTCTTTGGGAAGCTCTTCAGAGCGTTTAAGAAGGGAAAGTGAAATGGTGAGTCATTGTTTTTAATAGCATGTTGAGTAGAATGAATACTGATATTTGTTTTAACTATTCGTCGAATGCACTGCTCTTAGTTTATAACCTACTTTTTTTTTTTTTTTCAAATTAAGTTAATTTTAATATTTCACATTTCTCTGATGGTTCATCCAAAATCGAAAAGTATGAATTTCCCTCACTGAGCTTAAGAAAAAAAAAGCTTTAAAATGCGATTTCGATTATTAAAGCATCCAAAATCGAAAAGTATGAATTTCCCTCACTGAGCTTAAGAAAAAAAAAAAAAAGCTTTAAAATGCTATTTCGATTATTAAAGCTTATAATTAAGAAGACTGCATCCACAGAAACTAAACGAAATCATGCGTTGAACTCAATGCTTATGATTCTACTCACACTAGAGTTCAGATGGTAATTGGGGATATTTAATGTGAATAAATCTAGTGCAAGTAGCACCATACAAAGGAAAAACAGGCAGGCAAAGTTAAGCTTCTGAAAGTTACATTCGGCAGTCATGTGTTTCCAAGCTTCTTCCTCCCGTTTAGCAGGATAATATCAGTTTTCCTGTTCTCAATTTTGATGTTTGGAAACAAGATGAGTCACCTTCTATTTTTACAAACATTTGCCGCACGGAATCTCCTCATTTTTTTTCACGATTAGACACTCATTTTTCAGGATAAAGGAAAATCTCGGAAAAAAACTATCCAGATAACTCACCCTGGCCGAGATTCGAACTCGGAACCTCTTGCATCGCTGATAGCTACGATTAGGCTATACCACACGAACAAGGAATTTGACTATGTTCATTTCCGAACTTTGATTAAAACTGATGTTAGCGAATTTTATAGGTTCGTTCCTAAGTGAACGATTCTTGATATAAGGACATTTAAATGTATTATTCATACTTGACATATATTGGAGTAACTTATTTGGTTAAAAAATGCATACCTTACATAAAGTATATTCAATTAGATGTGCATATTGACCTCTTTCTCTGCTGATATAAGCTCCTCAGACTAAAGTGGTATTACAATGTTCCTTTCGTCTTTGCATATTAACGGTTGAAAGTGTGTAACATCTATACCGTTTCCAAACGATATGCGCATATGATACATATAAATCGAACCTCTTCAACCTACTTAAGGAAAAAAATGGTGGTCCCAAGCGGATTATAGTTTCCTGATATAAGCAGTGGTGCATTGCCCTGATGTGGATAAGTCCATACTGCACTGATTGGTCAACACTAACAACACTTAAGTTCCAAAATCGTGACATAGAGATTATTTTGCATTTGTATGCAAATCGGTTTTCTTAGTAGAATTTAAGCAAAAAACAAACATGAAGAGTTCAAATCACACGATTTTCTACATCCATTACAAGTTCCCCTTACGTAACTATCTAAATATGCCTTTGCTGAAAGTTTAAACCTTGCAGTTTTTAATATGTTCTACAATTTGTCACGTACTGTTCTACCACAATAACAAATGTATTTTAAATGTAATGAAGATAGAGTTTATTTTAAGGAAAAATTGTGTTTGGTGTGCCTCACAATTATATATATATATATATATATATATATATATATATATATATATATATATATATAATTCTTTTTTTCTTATTTAACAGTTTTTTTTCATTACTTCCATTTAGTTTCTTATCTGTTTTCCTTATTTTCACACCTATACACAAACAATCATGCCCATGGCGGGACTCGAACTCGCGACCCTCTACACGACTTATATTAAATCCAAATTAAAGCTATCGGAAGCTTGCATTTTTTTTTTTTTTACTCAACTGGATGCTAAGGGGGATTTATTTGGAAAACAAAAGTATAATGAAATATTACAATCACACGACTTTCTCTATCCATTACGAATGCAAACGGACCTCTTATTGTATAATTTAAATAAGTGAATCTTCCATCTAAATTACATTTCTCTCAAATATTTCTTTTCTAAAAAGATTTTTTTCAAATTAAGCAAATCATTCTTAAGTTACGTACATCAAGAAACGACCTCCGTTAATAATTAGTTACCAAGTTTCAGGGCCTTATGAGTAGACATTCGTTGACAAGATGATGTGCTTTAACGAGGGAAAATGTAATACCAACATGGAATACGCTGAATACTGTTACACAAGAAGAAATATGTTTTGTTTTGATTTGTAATTTACGTCCTCCAACGTTAAGTCATATCGGACGATGAATGGAATGGGTGAAATGATGCTCAAATGAGCCCAGGGTTCATAGAGCTTAGAGTTATCCGACATTCATCTCTTAGGATAAGGGAAAACCCCGGAAAACATCTTATTCAGCTAACTCACCCTGACCGAGATTGGAACTCGGGACCTCTTAAACGCGAGGCAGACAAGCTGCCATCTACGCTACCCAGGCGGGCAAGAAAAATTAGTTTCAGGCAGATTGTATATTTAATGGGTCCTAAATGTTTTATTTCTTTGGCTGTTGCTTAGGGTTACCCAGATATTCAAAATAAACAGGAAATTAAATAGGAATGTTAAATTCACATGCTATTCTTAAAAATTAAGTCTAAAAATCAAACTACAACATTCAATAAAATATTTATTATAGTGCCGTTATTAAGAAAAAAAAATAAGGGCAGTTTAGGGCAAGAAATTCTTTATTTGATGTGCTTTAAGGGATGTTTCAAATATGAGCTTTGGTACTCATACTATGTTCTCTGTTCACTATACACTATTTTTCAGGTGATCTCCAATATCTTCGGTAAAGCCTCAACATCGAAGTTTTTAATACTGTGCAAAGTTCCTCTACCTATTATATATAATGTATATATTATATAATTACTCTTAGCATGCTTTTAAACTGATTAACTCGTAAAACGAACACATGCGACTAAGAACGGTTTTCTTGGATAAATTTGCAGCACTGCCTTCGATGCAAAGCAGTTCTCTATCTTTTGATAGTGCACATCAAAGGATAGAAAACTGCACTAATATGCTTTTGCAGTTAATTAGTTTAAAGGCATGCTAAGAGTAATTACTAGACTTCAAGAAGTTGTTTTAATGAAAATCCTTAGCATTCGTTTGTAAAAAATAAAACCAGCACAACTTCTGTACATGGAAAATACATTGGGGTGGTTCGAATTCAATTTAAAAAGATGCTCTGCATTCATAAGACTTCCTTTGCTCATTCTTCTACAAACTAGTCTTCTACTTCATATTAACCTAGATAAACTTGTATTATCTTCACATTTACACATATTGTAGTAAATGCATGAATATAATAGAATAAAGCAACAGCCTGCCAATTGCTATCTAATGGCTTTGAAATTCCACGCTGTTTGCACGGCCACGAATAGTGACTTGAAAATGTTGTGTAAAGTATTTGAAAATCCAAAGTAACCGGAAGAATATTCTAAAAATGTTTAAATCTACAAAAATGTTTTTCGACACGTGTGCTTTAACAAGATTTGCGTTTTTTCTGTTGTAAAATTTTGCCTGTACCAATTACACAAGTCATTCAGAATGAAGGGAGTTTCACAGGATAATACTGGGAAAAGAAATGTGTTTTATTTCTCATGCAAAATGTTTAAACCATGTGATATTTTAATCAAAATGGTTAGCTATTTTAAGTTAACTCAATAGAGAACTCCTACTTAAGGGTTTCATTCAGAATGAAGGGAGTTTCACAGGATAATACTGGGAAAAGAAATGTGTTTTATTTCTCATGCAAAATGTTTAAACCATGTGATATTTTAATCAAAATGGTTAGCTATTTTAAGTTAACTCAATAGAGAACTCCTACTTAAGGGTTTCTTCCCATATGTAATTACCTTATATTGAGCAAGCAATATATAAAATTCAATGTTCCAGAGGCTGAAGTTAACTTCTGACAACACACTTTTCGGTTACTTAAGTCTGATGTTTTTTAATGTCTGTATAGTTTTTTTGTTGTGTTTTTTAAACCTCACATGGCTAGCTAAGTATACATTGTCATCAGTCATCGACTCATCATCGTCATTAAAACACTCGAAACAGCTGTTGGGTTAGGGAGTTCCTGTGTTATTAAAACCTGTTTCTTCTATGCATTACGGTACTGGATATGAAACTGCATTAAATTACTAGGTTTCTTAAATTCTTTTGTACCACACAATTTTCCCATGGGCTTACCATTACAATTGTATTAACCAATAACAGGGAGAAATGCCTTACTCATAAAAGACCAAGGTAAAGTGCAGCAACGTACAAAGTATTGATGTGTCATTTACATATGCCAAAGGAGGTAATTAAATTGTTAGTAAGTTCTTAAATTAGTTCTATAAATGAACCAAGCATTGCAAAATAGCAGTATTTCTCACGTAATACTATGTACTATCCAGGTGTCGCCCTAATCGAAATTCGAATTCGGGACCAACTGACACACAATTACAAGCAAGCATGAACAAGACCTATTCTGAAAAGTAACATGAGCGTATAAAATGGACATGATCCAAAACGATATCTTGAAATTCGTTTTGTAATACCAGTGCTCCTGCGAGTAACAGAATATCAAAATCTGTAAACACCACAACACAGAACATCAGCAACTTGCCATAGTTGGAGCATAACACGCTTAGGGCACTCATGTTTTTCCTGAAATCTGATATGGAGCAGCAGCGCTGTATCTGTATTCGAAAAAACGATGGATACATGTGATACACGTACGAAACAAAATAAACTGCCTGGAGTATTCAAGAAAGGCGCGATCTAACAGATTGGCAACACACGATCTTTAGCGTTTCTTCATGTAGACAGTTAATTGACTAGAAAAACCTAGCTTAAGACACCTGTGGTTTTCATTGATAAACCACACTCGAGTCCGGGTTGCGAGTGACGCACAAAAACCGGTCTACCTCCTTGAAAAGCTGCAAGTATTCAGCAATACTTCTGGGTTAGGTTTCTCCATGTAGGGACGAAACTCTGCTGTATGTTACGCTTGACTATGCACAGTAACGATCAGACAAAATAGCACAAGTGATCTTTCAAGGAGACATACTAACAAAAGAAGTAGCTTAAAGCACGCCCTTGCTAGAAAAACGATGAACAATAATTCACTGTACTTTGAAATGATATAGTTTGAGTTCGAAATTAAATATACAGCGAGAAGAATACTTGATAATCGTACTAATTAGTTTTGTTATACACCTGAAATGTTCGAATATGAAAGGATATATTGCAAATGTTTATGGTGTACTTACGCTACTAGACCCCCGAAGAAAGCCACGGGCCCACCTCCGAGAAGACGTATTTTCCTGTGACAGGTATCCAAGAGGGAAAGCCTGGCCTGACCCGAAGTGGGCAACTCTACGACGGCCGTGGTACCCTGATGATGATGGTGATGCGGCGATCCCAGAAGAGAGCGCAGCATCCCGGCCGTCTCCATGGTGGTCGACATCAGTCTTCCCCCAGTAAAACTGACGGGAGCAACATCGCTCGGCAAGGAGCGTCACCATGCAATATTCACTCCGCTTGGGAAGGCGGTCACCACACAACTGACGGCCTCCGTTTCTGTTGCTCCAAGCGGGCTGCGCGATGCTAGCGCTAACCGTGTCCAGCCCTTGCACCGCGATATCCCACTCCTGTAGTATATACTTCACTGTATCACATTTTCTTCCACCTACCTACAGTTCTGTTCTACCTACAGAAACTAAAACCAAGTTGCAGTTCGCGTGCAATTTCTTTAGTATTCGCAAGGATACGCACATTTTATAAACCAGAAACTTTTGCAAGAATATACACAGGCAATACTTTTTGTTTTGGTGGGGGCACTAACACCCCGCACAAGTTTTTAAAGGTGAATTTCGAACTACCGCAACTATTTTCTTTAGTTTTACTTTTCTCAAAACTACTTAGGTATATCAATATCTCCCTATTTATTATAAAAGTGGGATACTTAAATCTGGATCAAATATGCGTACTATGCGTTTTATTTATAAATTACGAGCAGATTGGATTTAATTTGTTTCGCATACAATAGTGCTTCATTGATTTTAATTAACCGCAGGCGTACTACTATTTAGAATATTAATGGTCAAACTGCAACGTTTGAAGGCGATTGATTCATAATTATAAGCAAATGCTTCAGCTCAAAGTTACAATGTAGCTCAATACAAACAATACCAAAACTTTGCAACACTGGATAGAACTACCACGTCCGGCTACACCAGCTCTGTTGCAACAGTGTGCTAAGAGTGATACGTTCTTCAATGAGGATGTTTCAAGAAGATTTCAGTGTTATTTTTTAAAGTTAATTGAAGCACATAGAACATTTCCCCAGGTTTGCAAACAGCTTATAACAGCTTTAGCTACGAATATACGCTAAGTTAAATGCGATATTATAATTAAGTACTATTTTCAAAATGAAAAATAATTATAAAAACTTGGAAAATACAAAAATTATTAGTCATTTTCAATCTTCCGCTCTATAAATAATTCACCAGCCGTTTACGAAAAAATGTAAAGGCATTCGGAGAAAAATGAACCGTAAGCATCCAAAACTGGTCCAGACGGTCAAATAGTGCAAGCTTGAACCTAAAAGATTGAACATAACAAAACTAGTTTTTGATTTCTTTATATCCATTCTTAGTAGGTATAGAAGGTATTGCATTCCACCCAAAATTCGAAATCGAGATCTCATCGGAAATACAGGTTTTGAGCAACTTTACATAACAAAAGTAGAAGACGCGCGAGTTGTTACAACATACCTAAACGAAAAATAGTACATATAAACTTCGTACTTAAGTTCAATAATTTCCTAAGATGCGACACCAAACTTTTCAAGAAAATCCCCCACCACAAAATAGTCCTTACATGGAAAAATTTCTAAAATTTGTAATTTTGTTTCAAAAATGGGTAACGATTTTTATTAAAATGCCACATAATAAAGATGTTTACTTCATGCTTTGCCCTTATTGTAACATGGTCACCTGGTTAAATAGGAGAGGAATAAACATGTTACTTTTATATTTTACCAGAAATAAAAGCAAAATAAACATTACCATGACCCTGCATAAAACAAATGACATTACTTTTTAATTAAAGGGAGGATTATATCCTTCCTTGTGTCCTTTTTGCATCCCTTGTTGAAACATTACAAAATACTGTGTTTCAGGAAGATAGGACAGTGAAATCACTGTTTTAAATTTAAATTGAAGTCTTATCTGTCTCATCCCAGAACGATCCTGCTGTAAACATATGGTAGATGAGAAACAGTTAGATAGACATACTTTAAAGGTTTCGTGGGTGCTTATAGAAGAGGTTTTCCTCCACCATTCAGCAGTCTAAGTGCGTTCCGATAAATTAAGTCTGCCTTTATGTTTCTCACCTCTGTTAGTTTACAAGAGATCGTTGTAGTTTGAGATTATAGCACGATTACGTATGTATAAATTATAATTAGGCACACTAGTTTATTTCAATTGGCATTGTTTAGAGATATTCGTTTGAAACTAGCTTCATCACACACTTTCAAGTGAACGCGCAGCTCGAGATATCATACATCCCTGAAAATAAATCGAAAATGTATATGCTGACGGCGAACAGGACTGCAAACCCTAACAAAACGGACAATACAATCTAGCACCATTTATGGAAGTGGGATATTGACCAATAGTAAAACCCTGGGACAGGAAAGGAAAACACACATAAACCCTTTTAGGATCACTAAAGCAATGCTGTCGTTACCATTTTAGCGTTTAATTAAGGTCGCTTTGATGCTACAACTTCAGTCGTTTGGAGGTCAGCCGATTGAATTTGCTTAAGGAACATGTGGGTTCAAGAATTTAACAAAGGGATTTCTCAAGTTCTTCCCCCTATAAGTATTCATAGAAAAAAGAGGACTACATTTTCACAACAACTTGCTTTTATTTTTCAAAAATACTTCGAAATATTATTATATATGCCAAAGCCTTTTAAAAGCTTAATTTAAATGTCCAAAGAGCACACGAACTGATTGATCTGTATTTACCTCAAATATCTTTCTTTTCTACCCTGCTTGGTATTACAGTATCGCACACCAAAAGCGTTTCATACAACGCAGTTTGTAACTATAGCTCCAATTTTCAGCATAAACTCAGAGAATGGACTTAAACAACTGGTATAGTTTTTGCTACACATATAAACTTCTGTTCAAAATATATAATGAATCTGCCCCCTGAAAAACACTGTTACAAAATTATAACTAAATATTTATACAAAATCGTGAAAAATAGTGGCAAAAATCGATATGACAATTATATGCACTAACATTTAAATAATGCTGGAGTATTTTTATATTTTCGACATTAATATCTGGGTACTGTTAACACCTGATTAATTGGTTTAATAAAAGTTAACTATTTGTCTAGCATTAAGAAAGATATCTGTATGATATTTAAAACAATTTTATTACAGCCGCATGTCACAATACTTTGAAAATATATGGATAAAAACTGCAACATTTCTTGACAAACATACTTGGCTACTGCGACAGTTGCGATTTGACACAACATATTTAGATTACATGCGTTGACCCGTTTAGTTTGGCGATACGTACGTTAACTCTGCTGAACGCTGACTATTCCATCATTAATTATTGATGATATCAGCGCGAAAGCGGTTGTTTTGTTTGTTCCATTCTGCATACATCTAAAGTCAATTGAATGCATGTCATCATTTAATCAGAGCTAACACACTTATTGGCAAACTTAAACCAGACAAGCAATATTTAAATAAACTGCACTGCATTTTAAATACGGGTCCTCAGTGGTGACAATAGTGAAAAACAAAGAGTATGTGTAATTAAAGTCAAAAGGTCCGAACAAAATCATAAATACAAATAATTCAGAACACAGGCGGTAAACGTCACGACAGAGAAGTCAAACTAAATTGCAGATGTCGATGAAAAAAAAAAGAATTGCTGTATTGGATGCATATGTCGTTAAATGGTAGAATTAACCTTTCCAAGGGTTAATTCCTAGCTTTGATAACTATCTAAAAACAAAAGTTGAAACGATATAATCCAGATTATGGATCACAACTTGTCGAAGGCGATGTTTATGACCCATTTCCAGAAGTAAATCTTCTGACATAAGAGGTGTGATCAAAAATAGTCGGAATTTTTTAATTTTGCGGGCTTTATATACCTAATTTTCAACACTTTATTTTGTTGGTTCACATTGTTCTCGTGTACATTTGCATTTTCATTTGTTTTGAATGTTTAGCTTATTGCTGGCAATCAAAAATCCTCTGCGAATTTTTAGTTTACATCAAAGTTTGCTTGAAAAAATGGAATAAAGTGCAGCGCCGCATTTGATAGCTGACTGTGGGTATTGGCGAATCTACTACAGGGGTTTACGAGTGGTAGAAACGTTTCGAAAAGGGTTGAGAATATGTTAAGACGACAGCTCTGGACGCCCTCGCCCGTAATTACTAACTACTATGTGGAAGTAAAGAAAACGGTTCTGGAAAATCGCCGAATGATCATCAGAGAGGTGGCAAAACCACTCGTGGAAATTGCATCACCCTAATGCTCTCGTTCACACCTTATTGCGACTTCTTTCTATTCCCCGAGGCTGAAGAAAACCATGGAAGGACTTCGTTTTGCCATCATTGAAAATATAAAACAATTGCTGAAGAAGCTGAAAACCATAACGACAAATGAATTACAAAAGTGCATTCAATATTGGAGAAAGCGCTGGCACAAGTGTATCAGTTCTAAGGGGTTTTACTTTGAAGGGGACAAAGTTGACGTCCTCCAACTATAAGTCATATCGGACGAGTGAAATGATGCTTAAATGAGTCCAGGGTCCATAGAGATTAGTTACCCGACATTTGTCTCTCAGGTTAAGGGAAACCCCGAAAAAACCTATCCAGGTAACTCACCCTGGCCGAGATTCGAACTCGGGACCTCTTGAATGTGAGGCAGA
This sequence comes from Mantis religiosa, assembly GCA_030765055.1. Taxonomy (NCBI): domain Eukaryota; kingdom Metazoa; phylum Arthropoda; class Insecta; order Mantodea; family Mantidae; genus Mantis; species Mantis religiosa. The sequence continues at coordinate 156,540,087 of CM060951.1, read as the reverse complement.
CAGCTACCATCTACGCTACCGAAGCAGGCGACCTATTTATTATAGGCGTTATTAATGACGCACCGTTTCCAGAAGTAAACGTTCAGACATACGTGTATCTCTGTACCCATAGTGTGTTAAGCTCTCTGCAAAGTAGAAAACCTTTAATTTAACATTTTTCTAGGCAGTACTGATATTCCTGGTATTAACTCGCATTCCTATAGGTCTTGGTTTGAAGCTAAGCACATTCTTCTGCTGAAATCCTTGAAAGTTCTCTTTTGAAATTAAGTAATCATTTAGTCCATTAAAAAATCTACGCATAAACTGCATCACAATAAAACAGTACACAGATCTTCTAGAGACAGAAAATAATTGATGGAAGGGGGTCAGACAAAAAGAAAGAAAACTAGTGACGAGGTCTGTAAATGCTGATAAATGTGCTGTTGTAAGCTATCCTATATTTAAAGAATCTTGGGAAATATAAAATCCAACATGTCGAAACCTATTTGGAGATTCGGATTACACCAATCATATTTTATAAAATGTCCATTTGCAAAATATTAGCTGCCAGTTTTAACTTCGTTCCGATATAGAGTATCAACGCATTTCCAGCCCGCCTCGGTAGTATAGATGGTAGCGTGTCTGCCACACATTCAAAAGGTCCCGAGTTCTGGATAAGGTTTCTCCGGGGGTTTCCTTTATCCTGAAAGGCGAATGTGGGTAATTCTAAGCTCTATGAACCCTGGACTCAATTGAGCATCATTTTACCCATTTCATCCATCATCCGCTATGACTTAAAGTTGAAGGACGTAAATTTAAAAAAAAAAAAATTCTACTGACCGGAAGAATGATTCTCATTGCTTACTTGAAAGTCCATTTGAGAAAGAAAGGCAGTGAATCCGCTTTATTTATAGGTGGGTATAACCACTATATGCCACGCTGCCGTTGTACGATTGTTTTTTTTTATTTCAAAGTGTAGCGGAGTTGAGAACAACGCAGAAATTTCAACATAGGCTGAAAAGTTTGAACAGCATGCACCTGTAGGCAGCTCCCAAATTCCCAAGCCTATTGAGAATTCAACCAGATAGTTCACGGGTGTAAAAACAACCTTTCCGTGCACATTATTTGGCAGTCAGAAGGGGGAACGGAATGAAAATAGGGTTAACTTCTGAGAAAGGGGTTGTTAGAAAGAGCAAGAGTCTACTCCTGCAAATTACCAAACCGGATTAAACTATTAGCAACAGCCACTCAGGTTTCCTGGCAGATCTTGCTGCTTGGTCCTAATTCAGCACGTCTTTCTTCTCAGAGATAAACCAGTTGCCTTAGTATCTTCAACAAACTGAGCTTGCAGGATAATACAGGGCATGAATAAAAAGGTGGCATATACCGATCAACATCTGAACATTCCTCCAAAGAGAAAGAAAAATTGAAAAAGATTTTAAGTATAGACTATAAATTTAGGAATATTAGAATCCTAATGTGTTTATGCAACTTCCTGAATCTAATGCACTCAGGATCTTAAACCATGATGGTTTAAATATCGTAACGCTAAGAAATAGGTAATTCTGTATTCAGCTGACCACACAGATCGATGATAGTCACCGCCGGCGCCGGGAAGTCAAACTAATTATTGACTTTCACATCCGCAGCAAGTGGCACCTGTAAATACACATCGTGCAAGGCCCTTTCTATGATTCCAATCACACTGTTCGCGGAAAAATTAATATTTTAAAAAAGAAATTATAAATAATAATCTCACGCCTGTCATAACACTTCTGTTTATTTTTGTAAGCGTATATTAAAAAAAACATGTTTTCTATATTCTGTCCAACATTCACCAAAACAGAGGAAACATGAGAATACAAGAAGCTAAGGCAACAGGTAGATATAAGTTAATCATCGTGCAATTTTTATTTAGAGACGCTCTTTAACAGCTGTGGTTCTCAGCGTTCCATTCTATATTAAGAGAACTACAGCTTAATTTTGCTCAGAGGCATCATTATCAGGCTTGATGTTCTTTTACGTACCGAAAATCTACGACACGGAACTATCGGCTTTACCTCCCGAAGTAAGGCATAAGGAGTTTTACGCCTGAAAAAAAAAAATCCATCCCCATCCGTCGGACTTGAACCCACGACTTCGGAAAGTGGAGGCTAACATGTTACCCCTCAACCATTGTTTGCGTGGTTTCATGAAAATTAAAAATATTTAAATGTTAGAAAAGTTAGAAAACGGGAGCGAATATCTGGATATATGGCATTTGTTTAAATTAATTTAAACAAATTAATCTTCTTATTTTAAACAAATTCTATGTTTAACAAGATACAACACGTGTTAAGCTATACACGGGCTAATTACAGAAAAAAGATAAGCATTCTCTCGTGCCAGTATCTCAAATATTTGGCATTTTAATCAAAATATCTCATTATTTATGGGAAAAGAAATTCAACAGCATGACATTTTTCTGCATATGGTGGGCTAGTAATACTAAAGGCTAATAATAATAATAATAATAATAATAATAATAATAATAATAATAATAATAATAATAATAATAATAATAATAATAATAATAATAATAATAATAATAATAATAATAATAATAATAATAATAATAATAATAATAATAATAATAATAATAATAATAATAATAATAATAATAATAATAATAATAATAATAATAATAATAATGTTTATCATTAGTCCACGCCAAATTATTTCTTGTCTCTAAAGACCTGCCCGAAATAAGAAAGATGGATCGGGAAGTCAAGATTGATGTTTGCACAACAGAAGCCATGGGAACTTTATTCAACATTCGTTTCTATTCGCTATGAAAATCCCAGATGTGACTTGAACCTCGGCAGTTTGATCGAATCTGCATTTTATTTCAGCTGTTTGGAGCCGACTGCAGTACAGCGCTTAGTGATTCACGAAATCCGTCCCTTGGAAGTTCATCCTATTTCGTTTATTGCTTTCCTCTGTCAAGCTTTTGAACCCTGTATGCCGAAGGGATATGATGAAAACGCAAGGCCTCAAGTACAGAACACGAAGAGAAAACTTATGAAAAATTGACGGGGTTCCATGACGTGCCAGCAAGAGTTGAATTGTGGTGAGTAAACTGTGCACCAAGTAACTAGTCTTTTACAACTTAAATCTCAAACCTTACATGTTAGTACTGCTGCCAATATCAGTACTACTACTGCACAATATCTGGAACTGCGAGAAAATTGGTTTCAATCAGGAAGACAAAAATGTCCAACTCAGGCATTATTCACGGTTTTACAAATTCCCTCATTAAAACCTCAAGTTTTACTTCTTCAGAAATATATTTCTCGGCTAGTTTAAATCATATGTCGGTGACCTCAGATATTGCATAAACATTAATTTGTAAATACTGCACATTAAAAGGTTGAAAACCCTTGCGATTTTCATTACTAATGAAATGAAAAATCACAAAACCCTAATATACAAGTACAAATGCTGTTATGCTTAACAGTGATATCATCCAGGCTTTCCGCGTATTAAAACTGAGAATTTTATTTTCGGTAATTTGGGGGTAAATTCCTTCTGAAGCTACTAAATTTGGAATTGTAAAAAGTACACATTTCAACTTAAACATATGTAATAAACATATGTAGAAGTTATTCATGATGACATTGTTGTGGAAGTTGATTTAAAATAAATAAAACTCTAAGATAAAATAATAAAATGGATACCTAAAATATGAAGCTATTAACAGAGAAGCAAAAAAATATATACAAATATAACAATTTGTAACTTAAAACTACACTTATCTTATAAGAAATGATGATAATTTTCTTATAAATTGTCCTGGATCGCGATTTCTGTACCAAAATCTGAAAATAAAACAAATTTAAAAACAGAATCGACTGCCTGTATTTCAAAATTCATTACGCGATGTTTGTTTTTTAAAATAAATATATTTTCCCAAACCATTAAATCTATCGGAACATTTAATTGTTTTAATAATTTAACTACTGGATTTATTTCATGGTTAAATGACCAAAAATGATCTGCTACGGCCGATTTGTCATAACTTTAGTTCCTCAAAATAAATATAGTATTAAACATTTATTGCATTTCTCTAAAAAAGATGAAATTCCTAATAATAAAAAATCTGGTATTTAAAGTTTAATTGTTTCGAGTGTAATAAAGTTTATATTGGAAAGACAAAACGTAATTTAGAAACTAGAATGGAAGAACATTTTCGTAACATAAGTATAAACAGACTGATAAATCGGCTGTAGCAGATCTTTTTGGTCATTTAACCATGAAATAAATCCAGAAGTACAATTATTAAAACAATTAAATGGTCCGATAGATTTAACGGTTCGGGGAAAAAATATTTATTTAAAAAACAAACATCGCGTAATTTTGAAATACCAATAGTCGACTCTGTTTTTAAATGTGTTCATATTTTGGTAGTATTAACAAGAACATATCAACATCTAGTGTTCGTATCGGTGGCGACAGCTTTGTTGTTTCTGGCTGAAGATGTGTAAAAGTTTTACATGAAATCGCGATCCCGGACAATTTATAAGAAAATTATCATCATTTCTTATAAGATACGCGAATTCCCGCTGGATTTTAATTCTTACGTTTCCAAAATGTTTCTATATTAATAAAGTTTAGTTGTAAAGTATTGAAAAGAATGAGCGAAGTACACTTTAAAGTTACAAGGTAGCACGTAAACGTCAGGCATTATATGCAGGTGTACAAAGTTTTCTCTTTCTTTTTTTTCCTCGGAGTTTCAAAACTGGATTATAACAATATTTTACAATTATGATATCGTTTATAATATTCGTGGTATGAAACAGCTAAGATATATTACAGTAGAAGCCCGAAATAGCACGGTCCGAATACCGCGGATTCGGATTTAACGCGGGGAAAAGCATGTCCTCCGAAAAATAGAACCGTATTTTTTAAAATGTATTTGTATTCATTTTTTTTAACTTTTGAAAGCTGAGTTTATAAATGTCTTCAAAGAGCGGTTCTGCAGTACAATTTTCGCCCTCTACACACCCTTAGCGTTGACCTTGACCACTTTATTGTTGTAAACGGGACATGGAAACAATAGGTTTTGTTTAAGGGTAAAACATCTGTGTCTGCGGGAATTAGACCTGGGAAAATTAATATTATTTCTGTATGAATCAAGCCTTTTGAGTGAAGTCATGTGTTGACAGCATTACTGGCGAGTAATTGTATTTAACAGTGATATTTCATAACTTTTTATGTACCTATCTATTGTAATTTATTATTGCGCGAATGTTTCCTTACACCTCCACGGGATCCACTTCTGTCACATCTAAGCTCACATTTCGATATACCGCGGAATCGTTATAATGTGGAGGTAAAGCATGTCCCCAACAACCGCCTTATTTCGTGGTTTCCTGACGTTGTTAGAGGAACTTTAATTTTTGCAATCCCAGATATATGAAGTTTGATATGTTCAACTCACTTTACTTTCTCAACTCACAGCACGGTTTTGTCCCATGACCTATTCCGTTCCCCTCAGAATTGCTGGATCTAACGTAATCTAGGACGAACGACATTTCTTCTCCCTCTTGGATTGTAGTTGAGCTCTTTTTGGTACACGGGATGTATCCATTCTTTCCAGATGTTCTTATCCAGTTCTTTTGACTTTTAAGTTTTTCAGTTATATTTTGTATACTTCGTTTATATCTGATATGTGTATTTCTTATATGTTCCGTGCGATTTATATATACTGAATTTAGACATTTCGTTTCTGATGCTTCTAAGAGGGCTTTTTTTTAATCTTTTTGTGCTAGTATCCATGTTTCTGCTCCATACAAACGTTGTGGAATTGCGACTGTTTTGTAAACCTTTTTGAGTTTCCTTGAGGGTGTCATTCCCTAAACATCTTATTGTTCCACCTCGTATATTGATATTTATGCACCTTTTCCTCCATATCCATTCGTCCCTGGTACGATAATCTGCATTCCAAATACTTGAAGATGGTCACCTATCGAAATCTTTAAATTCATATGTACACTTTACATGTAGGATACAGACCTACTTTTCTGTGTAACAGGTGTAGTTATACAAAAGTAATTCAGAACGAAGGAAAACTTAAGATGTTCCCAAGAAAATTCCAGATATATATTAATTTCATTTGTCATTAAAATATCCTAAAGTTATGACATTCTAATCAAAACCGTTAAGAGCCATTCATTGGAAAAATCAAAATTTCTGAAAAAATATTAATACAAATAGTAGTATAGGTGTGTAGGGTGGGGGCATTTTAATTTATATAAAAAAAAGTCCTTGAAAAGATGTTATATAATACTTTGTATTTAAGAGACTTTTTTGTTTTCGAGTTATGCTGTTCATTCTCTGTCACACACACACACACACACACACACACACACACACACACACACACACACACACACACACACACACACACACACACACACACACACACACACACACACAGAGAGAGAGAGAGAGAGAGAGAGAGAGAGAGGGAGAGAGAGAGAGGAGAGAGGAGAGGAGAGAGAGAGAGAGAGAGAGGAGGAGAGGAGAGAGAGAGGAGAGAGAGAGAGAGAGATGAGAGAGAGGGAGAGGAGAGAGAGAGAGGGAGAGAGAGAGGAGGGAAGAGGGGAGCAAGAGAGAGCAAACCCACGCGGGGCCTCAAAAAGGCCGCATTTTGCGGTGAAATTTTTGTTAACGAATTTGTGGGAGGAATGCAATACTTCCTCTGATTATTTTAAGTGCGTAATACAGAAAATAAAATAGGAAGAAACTCGCGAGGCGTACATTTGTGTAAACTGCGCTGATGATTCACACTTGGCATGGACTGCGCACCAGCAAGAAGTTTCTTTTGTCACGGTTATCATAACGAATGAATGTCGAAGGGTGGTGCTCTTTGTCGAGTAGTTGGTCATAAGGTAGGAATAACCGCCCAATATTTTTTACCTTTATTCAGATCACGTAATGTTTAGAGAATTTACTTAATTTTCGATGATTGAAGCTCATCACAGAAGTTGTAACGGTCTCTTTCTTTCTATCTTTCTTTCTTTTTTCTTTTCAAAATAAATACGGAATTAATAAGCATTCTTAAATGAAAAAACGAAATAAAATATAGGGTGAGTAAAAAAGTACGAAAACAATGCTTGTAACGTTGTTATAGATTTGTGAAGTGATATTTTTTAGAAGAGCTGTAAGATATCAACATGTTTTTTATATTACTATCATTGTGAATAGGGCCGTGACCTTTTTTTCAAAGGCAACATCTTTTTTTCTTCATGTTTTTGGTACTCAGGTCGCTGAACGTAGATGCTTTTTTGTACTGTAATTTAAATTTATTTGGACGTACATATTACAGCACATTAAATTTAAACCACGAGAAAGCGCATTCATAACAAAATTAGTGGTGCTGTGTTTAACACATGATAATTCACTTCAAAAGGTGCTCCAAAATGGCCTCCATTTACTGCAAAACAATGCCAAAGTCTGTCTTTGAAATTAGTTCCTTTACAGCACCACTGTTTGCCTGATCAGCTGCATTTCTTGCCCAATTCTTCGCTTTAACCCTTAAAGATCTCTTTGCTCGGTCCTTGTAAAACCCCCCCCCCCCCCCCACACTTCAAATATCCCCACAAGAAAAATTTAAGGGGTTCAGGTCAGATCCTCCTAACACCATATCCGATCATTATAGGCATTTCAATTCGTTATCTTTCTGTAAGTCGTGCCATGACTACTTTCAGGAAGATTTTGCAATGAAGTAAGCATTGTTGTCCTTATTAGCTTAGCCTTTGTCTGTATTTGTTTAATCCAAAGCCACATACTGAAGTAGCCTACTGCATTGTTTAATTTAAAAAACCCACTCAATTTGAAGTAATAATGCGTTTTTTCCTTTGCTCTGTACACGTGCAATATGGCCCAAATAAATTTTATATTGCAGTTTGGAAAATGGTATTTGTTTATTACGTTCTGAGACGAGTACTGGAGGAGTGCAGAAAAAAAGAATTGTTGCCATTAAAAAAAATTCAGCTTTTCTAAAAAAAAGTTATCACTTATGGTTTTGCAACAGTAGGGTTACACACATTTTTTATACTTTTTTTACACGCCCAGTATATAAAATAACTTAACATCGGAATAGTTGAAATGATGCTCAAATGAGCCCAGGGTCCATAGAGCTTAGAGCTTCCTGACATTCATCTTTCAGGATAAGGGAAAACCCCGGCCAAAAACCTTATCCAAATAGCTCACCCTCACCGAGATTCAAACTCGTGAGGGCAGGACACGCTACCATGTACGTTACCAAGGCAGCCTTATTATTATACATTGAACTTCCACTTTATTTGTGAATAAAAGAGGACTCGAACCCGAGACGTTTTTAACTTCCTGTTTTATATGTGTGTGTCCTTCTGCAATCAGAACACCGGAACGATATGAATTCTTCTGTTTATCACATTTTACATGACAGTGAAGGTTAATCGTGAACAAACGTTAGCAAATCGTACTGCTTCCCTATGTGGTACTTCACAACCAGGATTTTCTATTTTAAAGGTGCATAAAAAGGTGTTGGAAATATGGTTAAATGCAATTTATAAGAATTGTAAGCTCGCTACTCTCTGCCCTCGGTGTCTGCCTCACTTCAAGAGGTCCCGTTTTCGAATCTCGGTTAGGGGTGAGTTCATTGGATACGGGTTTTCCGTGTTTTTCTCTTCTCTTCCTTAAAGACGAATGTCGGGTAACTCTAAGTTCTATGGACCCCTGGACTCATTTGAGCAACACTTCACCCATTTTCATTAAATCATCCATTTCAAACTAGGTAACGTTCGAGGACGTAAATTAAAAAAAAAAAAAAATGGAATGAAAAGATATGTATTAGGACAAAAACCTTCCCTTTCAAACAAAATTTCGCCTTAATTAATTATTATTATTATTATTATTATTATTATTATTATTATTATTATTATTATTATTATTATTATTATTATTATTATTATTATTATTATTATTATTATTATTATTATTATTATTATTATTATTATTATTATTATTATTATTATTATTATGTATTTATGCGCCTTTTTCCTTTTAATTTTATGAATATCAAACTTTGAAAATATATTTTGGTAAATCTTTTTTTGTAAGATCCCACACGCCAGTACCTTTAAGTAACCATTCATGAAATCTTTAAGAGAAAACAGAAATTATTTCGGTCAAAAAAAGTTGACATGTGAAAAATTTTAAAACAATGTAAGATGCTAAAAAAGAAACAAAAACATTGATAAAAACGGACATTAAAATTAGAATTTTTATTTTTTCCAGATGTTCACCCAATTTAACAGACACATTGCCCTTAAATGCTATAGTGAGGTAAGCTCATCTATGGCTCGACAGATCTTCCAAGAAAGACCTCCTCGGTCTGCTAATTTTCGATATAAATTGGACTATAATCTGCTAATACCTTCAGCTATTTCCACCCCGCAAGTACAGAATTAGATTCTGGTGGCAAGCGAATATAACACTGTTTTTGTTGGGCTGGCTCCGCAGCTCAGTCGGTAGAGCACCTGCCTGCCGTCCTAGGTGTCCTGGGTTCGATTCCCCGGCTGGGGTTGGGGACTTTTCCCTCCAACCAAGATGATTCCCCATCTTCCCCCAGTGTCTGGAAGTATGAATGAGAGTGCGAATGTGTGGGGTGATTTGATTAATTAAAAAAAAAAACAATGAATACGAGTTAATTACCTCCGATATGTTCCAAAGGAGAAAAAGACCGCCGATATGAGCATTGAAGTTAAAGATGGGGGTATAAATGGAGCAAATTAAAAAAACTGCTTTGTGACAGAACACTGATCATTAATCAAGTATAGTAGCCACCCTCAACAGGTGTGATGTTCATTTTTCGGCTCCTCTTACCACATACACAAAAAAAGATCTGTTTACATTCATATGACTATCTATTTTTCTACAAACTGTTTATTACACATGCTTATTCATCTGCTTCTTGCTAATAGAAATGGAATTGCAGAAATGGTTTTACTATAAATATATATTTCTTTGGTAAATTTAGCGGGGATACAGCAAAGCTCCAGTGGTAATCAAAACTCCAGCTCTTTGTAAGACTACGAGAATGAATGAATAAATAAATTAGTGACCACATGAAACTAGAAGTTTCAGAAAGCAAATCTACAAACGATTAACTCTCAATTTATGTATAAATTAAATTCTGTACTTAAAAAAAAGAGTTTGCTTTTTTTGTATTGAAGGATTTTGTCTATCTCTTATGGTTTGCCAATTATATACAAACACTCTAAAGAAAGAGGACTTCATAGACAATTCCATGTAAATTCAAACACTTACATTATCATGATAAGTTCTTAAACATCATGACATTTTTTTTAAAAAAATTTTAAAATATGGTAAAATGTCTATGCAAACGATAGTTTGGGTGAGAGTTTCTTTCAAAATTCTTTTCCTTTGCATCCTTTGAAATATAAACTTAAATACCAAATACTTTTCTCTTTGAGCATTACGCAGCATAAATAACATGCACCCCCCCCCCCCCACTAAAATTATGCCCCTTTTCATTCAGAGAGCCTTAAAGC